>KN169513.1:74393-92634 GCA_000757755.1 Steinernema glaseri
GTTTGGGAACTCTTCAATATAATAACGTCCAATATCATAACCCCAAATCATCCATGTTGAACCAAAGATCCCGGCTCGGTCCTGGAACCAAACAATCCTTGTCCACAGACCCCAATAACCTTAACGCCGTTTTAGGTACTCGAAGACTGGGTCGCCCTGTAATCGCCACCACCTACCCATTGTGTACATTCTGTATATACGTGTGATCTGTAAGTAAACTGACTGTCTTTGCCCATCTCCTGGCTGTCACCGAGAGGCGATCCTTCTCCAACGGCGAAAGCCGAGAAATAAGGGCGCTTCTTAGGCCCCGCCGTTCAACGTTAAACGACGGCCGCCCCCGCGTAATCTTATAGGCTGGCGAGGTCGGCCGCGGGGTCAGAGAGTCTCTGCGGCGGCGGTGATAAGTGACTCACCCTAGGGAGTGGATCGCTAATTTGAGTAATGTCGCGCGTGCATCGCTTCGCCGTTAGTCACCGGGCTAAGGTGACGTCGACTGTGGTCATTGGTGTGGGTGGGAAGGTCACCGTCGATGGGCTCATTTTGCAAAGTGGCTACAATTGGATTTACGGCGTCGGGCTTCCCACTCCTTTGGTGTACTGTGGCCTTTGACGATCTCTGTTTAGGGTGAACTGATTTTTTAAAGTTAAGGATGTTTGTAGAGGTCTTTATTTGGTTGTGTAGATTTTTTGGACAATTACTGCAAGCCACAAAGTGTAGATAGGTGTCTGTAGAGATATATGTATACTGCACCTGCTTTAAAGGTTGGTTTTTTGCTTTAAAGGTTTGGTGCTGTCTTTCATCGTATGATCGTTGCCTACCGTAGTTAATAAACTCACTTTCGTCATTAAATTAGATTCTTTGTCGTCACAAAGTTGTATTTGATGTATTATTAGATTGGTGACGAAATCCGTAATGCCATTTATTATCGGCGGCGGATATGTGTTTTGGAAATGGTATATAGTTAGAGGGAATGCCCTTAATTAAATACAAATTCAACTAAAGCCATTTTGTATTTATTGGCCATTTTCGACCTACCGTATATATTGAATACGTCCACTGTGTTTGGCTTGCGCGTACATAGGTTGGCATGGAAGGAGGATAAGGACTAACCGTACCCATGTTTCAGTCCTTATAAGGGTTTTAGCTTGTAAATTCTATTTAGACCACTTCCTTTGTTGATCATGGAAAAAACCTAAAGGGCGATGATTAGCATGGCCTTCTCCAAAGAAAAATTAAAACGGACTCGATAACCACTCGAATAAGGTCTCTTATCGGTTCCGTCTCCTACTTGATTCTTTGGACCCGGAATCGGTCCCAGTCTCCATTTATATATGCTTCTTGTTAGAATCTGCATTGCTTCCAGTGGATATAGAGATGAATAACGGTACTGAAAACCGAACGCCGTGTATACAAGGAATTCCTTCTGAATAATGAGGCTGAAACGTGCCTTATTTGTGCTCAGAACAACGTCACAATGGTTCAATGTTGGTTAGGTCTAGTACCACCGTCACAAGAAAAATCAGGCGACAGAAGATACCCACTGGCGCCGTTACATTATACGTGTTTCTTGGCGATAATTTTTTCTGCTTCTACTATCAGTACTCGAGTTGCCTTTCCCGTTCACTTTTTGGGGACCACAACCCACCACTTCATTTCATCGACAGGAGACTGTGAACGCTAAGAGCTTCACAGAATGCAAATGGCTTCTCTGGGACGCGACCTCAAATCCTGCCTTCACAGGATCTCACCAGCTGAAGTGAATAATTAAGCTTTTGTTAAACAGGTCTCAATCCATATCATTTTTAAAGTAGCACCGAAAGTTTTGGGGACATTAATTATAGGATAATGATTAGAATGGATACATCTTTAGCTGTGCAAAACGCTGCCTTTTCGCCGTTTTTGAGAAGCTGATGTAAATAATTGACCTTTTGTAAAAAAAAGCTCCTGATCAATTCCTTAAAGCAGCTCCGTCTAGTCCATAGGAGTTTCTATCGTTTAAAGACTCTAAAACATTAACTATAAGATGATGATCGAAAACCCCACTGTACCTCAGCGGCTTTTAGCTGCGTAAAACGTTGCCTTTTCATGAAAGGACGCCCAAATGGATGATGGAGAAGACTGTGGTCATTGATGTAACCAATGTGTTCGAATCTGATAGGGACACCCTTTGACACTTTGATACTTCCTCCATGGCTTTCTGTACTTCGAGGTCAAAGAGCTCACCGCCTCAATCGCATACTCATTTCCGTCCGGTATCGTGCCACCTTTAATCGTCAGTCTTATCGTCGCCATCAAAAGCAGCTCAATGGTTCAGTGTCTACAGATAATCAGTCCTTTTTGATCTTCTCTGCGTTGGTGGTACTTCGATGGTCATTTTTTATTTCGTTTTTTACTACGGTCCCTATTCGATAAGAGGACGAACTGTCCAGTGCATATATTCTTGGATGGACTGATTGGGCGCGTTATGTTATCGTGAATCACGAAAGCTAAATGCCATCATGAAACCTTTTCGACGGCGCTTATGCTATATTTAAAAACTGTTTCTCTTTTAGTTCCCATTGTGAGTTTTCACAATTGTCGCATTCTCTGCGTTGTATTTTCACCGCCAAAAAAACATGTTTTCTTGAATTTGCAGAAAGGAAACTATAAAATAAAAGTTCATCACAAAACACAGTTTATGATGGCATGACAAAAACACTTATATTACTGAATCGTTCCTGAATTGTACTTGACACTTCCTTGTCTGAGATACTGTAGCGCACCTGAGAACTGTCATTTTCACATGGCTCAAACCAGTGAAGCCGACGAGAAGGAGAGTCGGATGGGAAATAGTGATGTGAATCGGTCTCTTGCAGTAATTCACATGTCGCATTTCTCAAGTTACTTTTTGTTCAACTGGGAAGGCCAGTGGGACAGTCAAGCGCCATCCTAGGTTCGATTCTCATCGGTGCTTCCCCATACGGCTCGTCCGCTTCACTGGCTCTAACAATAAGCTGTTTCGGTACTGTAGCTTTGGCCATAGGTGAACAGATTGATGGCCTGGATTTTGCACCCCTCAACTTGGATGAACCACATCACAAAAAATCGCGTACTTCCAGAACTATCTATTTTCACTATAACCTACGGTATTCTGAAAATTTTCACTATTTTTGATGCTTTCCTAAACTTGGATAACGCTTCAATTGGACGCAGGAAATTGTTCCATACGTCTGTTGCGTTTGGAGTTTGTTCGTTGGTGTACACTTGCAGAGTTCGCTACAAAAGCTACTTACAGTCGACATTTACCTGCAATATCCACAACAAATATTTGGCAAAGCTAAAAGGTCCTAAAGATGTTGCGAGGCGTCTTATTTCCTCACAAATAAAGCGTCTATGATGCTAACCACCAAATTCCGGTCGACTCCGGTTTCCTGACGTCATTGGCCGACAGCTATGTGCATTCCTTATGGTAATGTTGTTTGCCATAAAAATCTATGCAGCCGCTCTGCGGCCTAACATCGTTTTCGAGTTATACGTCTGCAGACGCTACGTGCAGACACAGACAGACTCAAAGGTCAAAAGGGCAAAAAGCGAGACGGTGCGCTCGTAAACGATTTACGAATTTCGAAATATATCGTTTATCGGGCAGTGTCCGCCCCCAAATGTCCGTCTTTGTCTGCGGTACACCGTTATGTCCCTGGAGTGCACGTGAAAAGAAGGTGCTCTTAGGTGACCTTTCGCGTGGAGATAAGCGGAGAGGTTTGCTATTCGTTACCGTGTTCGGACCCGCGATCTTTATTGGGAACAATTGACTCTTATGCATCTTTCCGCTTGGGAGATGAAAACCTAAAGACTAATCACTGCTATTCAGCCTGCCTACGTAGAGATAAAGAAAGCAACCAATAGCTATGTTTTTTTGAGGTAATGCAAGTCTTATTTTTAACCTTGCATCCGAGCGTTTATTCTTTCTTAGCGGTACTTGGAAAGCTAGAGAATTGAATAGCGCAAATTTCAACATGAAAGGAAAGTTTCCGTGCTTAAATTCAAAACGGATTTTTCTTTAAAGCACGAAAAAATGAATCATATTTTGAGTCCAAAATCCGTATCCGGAAATCCCGTTATTTCGTGCGGCAGTTTCCGATTGTGGCCTATTGCAGCCTAAGTACCGGCATATGACACTCGATATGACACTGTTCTGCTTGACCCAAATATCTACTTAAACTTTCTCTGAGTACTTAGAGACGCAGCTTGTTAAGCATCTTTCAACCATAATGGCGCTCTAACGAAAACAAGCGTTTTTCACACCCTTTGTAGTTAAAATAAATCCAGCTTCGTATCGTAACCAAACCACCAGCAAAGCTGCAGATATCTCTTGTCTTTAACTGCCTAAAGAGGTACGGTAAGTCTATTTATTTGCCCCTAATCCTGGTCTTACTATGACCGCTCAGCAGCGATCCAGTCATAGAAATGGTCTCATTTGAAAATTAACGCGGGATACTGTATTAGTTTTTCTAATTTTGATTTTAAACCCAAATTTGATTTTAGAACAGCAGTGAGTATAGTGGACTCTACCAGTTTTTAATGCAACAACCCAATAAAATTCAAAAAAAATGACGTTTCTTCGTCTACGCTTTTCTCCTTCTGTTCCATCCCACATGAAGTATGTCGCACTGTTCCTTTCGGCAGAACCTACACTTTCCTTCCCCCGTTTTCTTCCTATCTTCAATCCACCGAGGGCCTACGTGCCTTTTGCGTCATGGAGAGAGGAAGCATAACGGAAGTCTTGAAAGCAATGGTCGATCGCTTCCGCTACCTATAGTAAACCTAAAGACGAGTACGTCTTTCAACTATGTGACGCTACGCTGTCGTCAGGCAGCTACTGAACGGAGAAGGGGTTATTTTGGTCACAGGTAGTCTTTCATCTGCACAAAGCTTCTGGAACAAACACTAAAAAAGAAGGATTTGAGAATGGTGTCGAAGAACTGCTTTTTTGGTCCATTGTGTGAAGATGAGAACATCAGAGGATGGGTCCCGAACTTTTAAAGCTATCGTGTGTACGGAAATGCACTCTGTGCGTTAGGATACTGTGGCAACGTGGTTGGGGTATGTGTACCGGGATTAGCAGAACAACAGGTGCTTGTCGTTGATGGTTCCATCTTTTAGTGATTCCCCCCCCCCATTTGCTCAGATTTTTCCTACTGTTCACGCACCCACCGATGAGCCTTTTTTCATAGTTAAAAATAAGGATTGTTCTGCCTGACACAATACGATATATCATCGTTTTTCAGTTCCTGGGGACAAGGCACAAGATACACGTAAAAGATACACATAAGGAAAATACATAAGATACACGTAGGATAATGCGGCTTTAGCGCGTTTGTGGACACACTTGGCTGATCGGTCAAAAGCAATCATCTCTAAGTTACGATCTCTCGTCAAATTCGTCACGTCAACTAGGGCAGCTATTACTTTCCAGGTTGCACGAACCTTCTGAGCAGAGATACACAAAGATACACTTAGCTCACATGTCAAAATAGCTCTTCTACTACAGTAAGACATCAACAAAGCTGAATATTGAAGTCGTCCTTTATCCAACGCAAGAAGCTGAGCTGTTTTCTTATGTTTACTTTTTCTTTTCCAATTACGAGAACCTATTTAGAGATACAGAAAGACGTAATTTGTATTCCGGAGCAAAGTTCACTTGTAAAAACTATGACTCTAAGAAATTCAAAAACTCGTAAACAGAGGTACGGTATTAGAGTTGACATATACAGAGAGTACATTTTCCTGTTAGAAAATTACTAGTTCGTTCATTCAAAGCCCATATATAGCCTGTGTTAGCTCTTTCAGCGCAGTTATTATACGCTAGGTCTTCTCTAAAACCATATAGAAGCCATACAATACTTGGAAGGAAAGTCGGAGGAAAGGCACCTTTAGTCTCCCGCTTTCCTCTGAAGTTATTAACATGTAGAGCTATATACAGTGCCTAGTTTAGCGGCAACCCTCTTTGGAACAGCTTGACAAGAACCCACGGTTTCGAACAATGAAAAATCCTCAAAGAACACGTTTTGTTTGTGGATTATCCGATGACTCTTTGGACGGGAAGGGAGCAACGTTGTCACTCAACGTTTCCGTACTTTTACCCAAAGGAGACAGTGTCTAGACATTCTATATAGTCTAGAATCCGCTGACGTTCAACGCAAAATGGGTTCTGTTTTTGGTCTTCGTTCGCTACTCGAGGATACAAAAAGGGCGCCTTAGGTAAGCGGGATTTTCCTGTAAGAACAGCGAGTCTCGTTTCAGGGTGCCCAGGACAGCAGCCCTTTTCGTCTTACACTATTTGTGTTACGCTAGATGTCCTCTCCTTTCATAAATCCCGGTTGCGTCAAATCCTTGTGATTCAGAGTGGGCTATGGAAACCCTTAAGCATAACATCGCACTCTGATCGTTCACAGTGGCGTTCATCTCTGGTTCTTTAGCGGACCCACTAAGAAGCACTATGTATAGAAACATCAAAGTTCTTATGAGATTAACACGGTGTATGTGCAAACTGAATTACATTAAATTATAATCGAATTTCCACGATCCGAAATGTTAAGGCGATAGATTTGACGAATTTCTTTAATCCAAACGTTGCTTAGAACCGCGTGACCGAAACACGTCCGAGAATTTGCCCAGTGCATGAAAATTGAGGTTCGACAATATATAAGATAAGCACAAGTTTTTACGTGTCGGGTAGGGTTCGAAAGTAGCTCCTCATAACGAATAAGATGCGATATGATCGACATCAAAAATCAAATATGCCAAAATCACTGAAAATGGCGTTATCTCAAGGCATATAAAGTTGACGAATATTATATCTTTTCTTCTTTAAAAATATGCCCGAATGCGGACATAATCAAGTGGAGTGACTCCGGTGCACAGAATCAAGTCTTTGCAGCTATTAAATTGGATCAAAAGGCGCTCTGTTGTCCAAAAACAACAAGTGCTAAAACGAAATCATATCATTACTAAATCGCATTATTTTCCAACCCCATAAATTGGCAATAATCTTATTTATCGCCCCCATCTATCTGGCCACTCAGAATCAACACAACGCAGATCTACTTTTCATGGTCTTATTTTGTAAGAAAATGCTAATGCAAAAGTAGCCGTCCTCTCCATTATCGCGTTATTTGCCAACCCCATGGGCCCCATCTTTGACCAGCGCCACACAGATCCACTTTTCATGGGCTTATTTTGTAAGAAAAATGCTAATGAGAACTTTCGAATAGAACTCCATTTTTGTCTCATTTTTTCAGCTTGCTCAATGAAAGTACTTCCCACCAGCCTTTTCCCCGGCCATGGACCACCTGGGGTCGACCAGCCGTCTTTGTAGAAAGACCATTAATGGCCACTTCTATAAATATCCATAATTCGTTGCAAAAGGTTTTTTATGACTCCAATAATGTAGTTCTCAGAATGTTGCCCCAAAAACGTCCTCCGCGTAGTTCTCTGAAATTTACGGCCCGCGGCCAAATGCTGCAAATTCTTTTATGCCTCTCCTAGGTGCTCTGTCCCAAAATAGCGCCAAGTGTTCCGGAAGTTCGCGTCTCCTGCTCTCCCGGCGCCTTAAATGCGTCCCGAAACACCCTCCAGGCTCTTAGCGATTGTATGGCCCGACGTGGGCGACTTGTGCTGTAAGCGATATCTGTCGCGCGCCAAGTCGAAGTAGGCGGAGCATGGAGCGTCCGGCCTGGCCAAATCCCACCTCCCGCGACGATTTAAGCATTTCTCCATCTTCCAGATTTATTGCTCCTCGTTACCTGCACCCCTCAGAAGATGGTCGTCGTGAGACTAACCTGTGTGCTCCTGTGCCTCTGCCTTCTCGCCTCGGCGTCGGCCAAGAAGTTCCACAAGAAGAAGTTCGTCGCACCAGGCATGAACCCCGACATGTTTCCTGTAGGTGCTCGAGGATGACCCTCAGGCTAACTCATCGTTGCAGGACCAAACATTCGACACGAGTCTAGCGGTGTGTAACTCCAACGAACCGTGCGGCTACTACGGGTTCTCGCTGCACGATCGCGAGAAGGTGCACTGGGTGCAGTCGTGGTAAGCATGGGAATGGAACAAGGCGTGTGGGCTCATAGTAGAACGAGGAAAAACACTGTAAATGCATTAGTGATTGATCTTCTGTTGTTATCTATTTGTGGACCGACCTAGAGGGAGATGACCTTTTGTTGTTTTAGTGAGCAGCGAGGGTTAATTGCGCAATTGTGGGGAGAAAAAACATGGGATTTGTTGTGGAGGGTGGCAGAGGGGAGTGGTGAATCTGAAGAACAAAGACGGATCTTTGTTTGTAGCTCAAAGATCAGTTTCCCTGTTGGTAGCTCACGCCAAAAATTATGGATATTTTAACGAAGAAAACGAGGAATAAATGTGATCCTCCCATGTTCTCAATTGAGCCCAAATTTTTAAAAATCCTGAAGTCCAGAAATAGGTGTTTTTTTAGATCAAAAAGACGCAAAGAGTAATAAAGTTACGGTAATTGAATTGCCTGTTTTCTGTAGAATTTTCGTCATCTTCGTCATTTCTCGTTATATGGTGGCATCTGACAATAGAACGGAACATCGTATAAATTTAGGTGACTGTCGAAAAGCAAATCCAAATTTTAGGGGTGTTCTTAACAAAGATCAACTTATAAGACCTCTGGAATACGATCGTCAAACTCAACCTCAAAGTTCAAAATTTGAACCTTAATTTCAGCAATTTTTTCTGCAAAATAACCCTCTCTTCCCCTCCTTTTGTTATGCCGGAAGGCAATTAAATCACGCCTATTTCCATCTCCCCTTCACGAAAGATCTCACGGCTAAGTGGCTCCTAATAGCTCAGCCTGTGGGGTAAACAAACTACGGTAGTGGCATTGAACAAAAATACATGTATCAACTCCTTTATTGCTCTCGTTTAGGTGCCGCTGCTCAAAGGTTCAAGAATGCGTCTACGGCTACACGGACATGCGGATGCACGTCTACAAGCACTTCTGCGTGAATCGGGACGAAATCCCCGCGCATCTCATGCACTAGTAACCGTTCGCCCTCCTCATGGAATCTCAACAAACCTTATCGCAATGCTCGAGTATACCGCTAGAATAGCACCTCGTCAGCAAGTATCGATGTCCACACAGTGTCTCCTTGTTCACTATTTATTCGTCCAGACGCTCGCGGGGGTCTTAACCCGAAATAAACTGTTTCCCGGTGGGTCCTTGGGGGTGACTGACATGTAAGTCCCAAAACAGATGATAGCGATAGAAAGGTCCAGTCATGTATGCGAAGATGTTGCGTCGATAATACCATTCATGTTGCTTAGGTGTGAAGTGTGAAGTACGAACAAAATAATTGAAATGAACATTAAATGTGCGAAGGGAAAGGGTCAAGAAAGCATTGATCAGATCCCAGATATGTGTGCGTATGGCGCAGTCGGTTAGCGGCGCGACTTCCCACTCCAATCGCCAGTGATGCGTCAAAGCTCAACAGGCATGATGGCCATGATGATAAAACCCGGGGTAATCGCTAGCCCCCTGAGGCGAGGTAATCTCTTTGTCTCAGCTATTCCTAGTTTTTAAACCCCTTCTTGCCCTTGTTTTATTGCCATTCCTAGACAGATCAAAATGTTCTATACATGAGGCCAAGGGTTCGATTCCGCCCGGAGACCGACAATTTTCTGTTGCTCAAATATTCTTTTTATTTATGTGTGCTGTTCGTTTTTAGTCAAAACTTAGCTTTTAAGAATATGGAGAGACACAATACGGAGAGACCCCAATCTTTCACTTCGGGGATCTCATGTTCGATTCCGCTGCTAAACCTCAATTTATAACGTTCGTGGTGGGTCACGTTTTCTAAATGAACGTTTTAAATACATCCCGCAGTTTCAGGCTCAACACAGTCTCTCATGTTCTCCCTGTGCCGTCCCTCTTATCAGCTATTCGATCTATCTATTCAGCTGATGTCAAGTGTCACTCAAGCCACCTTAACTTTAACTTAACTTTATTAACTCAAGCCACCATTAAGATTTATTTATACATTGAACCAAACAAATACAGCTTGACCATATCACATCTTCGCCACTTGCCACTTCATGTCTTTAAAGTGCAGTTACACTAAAGACCGATTCAAACACTGAAGTAAAAAACTAAACAACCTGAATGCCTCCTTCTTCTTCCCTTAGTCGTTGAAGGCCTGGATATAGCTTTCTTCTTCCGGGCGACCTCCTTATCACGACATGCCTCCAACTGTTCCTTGCGCTTCAATCGAAAATATTCCCAGAGAAGAGGGATTGGGAGCATCGTGTAGGAGAATCAACGACAACTGTGACAATAGCCGAACGGTGTGGAAAGGATGACTTGCCTATTGGCGTATAACACACAAAGTCAACAATCGATGTGGTTTACAATTGGTATTGCAAAAATACGAATGTGCCATCTGTTCGACAATACCCTGAAACCGGATATGTTCTTTTTGCCATGGTGATCAGGGCAAGGATTACACGTGGCATTTGCCATGTTCAGGTCGAGAGTTGTTCATGGAAGCTCTGGAAGTAAACGAGGTTTGTAGTGCCTAGACATAATCAGGGACAGTTCCTTTAAACGGTGAAATATGAGTCATTTCTTGTCATCTTATCTCTGAATCACATCGACCGATCTGTCTTCATCTTCTTTGATCTAACAGGAAAAGCGGTTTGTCATTTACGTCATAATCTTAGCTCTGCATTCCAGTGATCCACTCCTTCTCCTTCTAATGATGAGCTAAGCACGATTTTGCGACCTTAGGTTATACTCACCAATCAGCCTCATATACTCACCAAAAAGTCATCCTCTCCACACCGTTCGACTATTGTCACAGACTATTGTCCAAGTACCAATCAGCTACAGTTTTTAAGATAGATAAAGATAGGGTAGATAGACAGATAAAGCGAAAGTAGTCTGTAAATAGTCTATAGACAGTCTGATTCGTATGTGTCTGGACGTATCAGACACCATTTCATAAGATCCACTTTTTTCAATTTTCGAAACGCTTTCCACATTCCAACTCGCTCAACGTTTCTACTCCACTGTCCACTCACCGGCTACTTCTGACGTCAGCTCTAACAAGAAGCGGAACGGAGCATTTCCCCTAAACACGGTAATCTTCGCACATGAACACCGGCTTCAACGGACTCCACCCGCTCACATCCTATTCACAACTTTTTTTTCCTCCAAATGCCTTTATTTTCGCACGGCGACCGTGGCGAAGGCCTTCGTCCAGCAGAACTTCGAGTAACCCAGTTGCTCGAAAACCCGTTTCGCCTCTCGCTCGCGCACGCGGCGGCGATTTCACTTTCCATCCCGCTTCACCCGCTCGTGCTTCGACTTCGACGCACCACGGGATTCGCGTAATCCTCGCGTATCGCCGATTCAGCTCTGCTTCCAGATGGAGCGTTACGAGAAGCTCCAGGTGATCGGCCGTGGCGCCCACGGCATCTGCCATCTGTGCCGACGCAAGGGTGAGATGAACCACGAGAAAGTCGTCGTGAAGACCGTGTCGCTCGAAGGATTGGGCGAGAAGGGAGAGGAAGCGATCATGGGTACGTTGCGGCCAGGTTTTATTCGTTTAATTTCGTGGATTTAGGCGAAGTCAAGGTGTTGAAGATGCTGCGACACCCGAATATCATAAGATTCCATGAAAGTTTCCGCAACGAAGGCGCGCTTAACATCGTCATGCACTATGCAGAAGGCGGAACGCTGGAACGCCTCATCCACGAGCAGAAGCAACCGTTCCAGGAGAATCGTGTGATGTACTACTTCACTCAGGTGAGCAACTATCGTTTTAATGTGCTTAGATGTAGATAGATAAGTCTGCAGTCTGTAAATAGTCTATAGACAGTCTGATTCGTATGTGTCTAGACGTATCAGATAGCAGCATTGTTCTCTTTTGCAAACTGCGTGGAACGGTTGTTTTCAGACATGTCTGTCTTTCCAGACAACAATTAGTCTGCGGAACAGGAAAGTGTCTCCTTTGTTTCCATCAAAGGAGTTTTTCATAGCTTCTACGCTCTTCACAGATGCAAACCCTGTTTATTGTCCTAAACATCGTATTTATCCAACCAGATTATTTAACTAACATTTCAGATAGCAATGGCGCTGGACTTCATGCACTCAAAGCAGATTTTGCATCGCGACCTCAAGACACAGAACATCCTTCTGAACCGCCGGCAAACGATGGTCATGCTCAGCGACTTCGGCATCAGCAAGCAGCTCACCATGAGGAGCGTAGCGTCAACTGTCGTTGGAACGCCGAATTATTTATCCCCAGAGATCTGTGAAGGTTTGTTTCTTCCAAAATTATCTCATCTCAAGCCACACAACCTTTAGGTCGACCGTACAACCAAAAAAGTGACATTTGGTCACTTGGATGCGTCCTCTTCGAATTGGTGGAGCTGCGCAGAGCGTTCGAAGGCGAGAATCTCAGTTCCATCGTGCTGAAAGTGACGAAAGGAGCTCACAATCCAGTTAGCGAACGAGTGTCCAAACAGATCAGAACACTGATGGAGAGGATGTTCTCCTTGAACGAGAAAGATCGCCCGACGATCAAAGGTAAGTCCACTTAATCTTTAGACTACTAAACCCTGCTTGTCTAGATATATTGACCGAACCAATAGTTCTGCACATGGTGATGCATCTAAACCTCGATATGGGACGTATTTCACCGATGAACCAGCTCCAAAATTGCGCGACTAGCACGAGTTCTGACAGAAGATTGCCGGTGAATAGACAGTTGAGGACAACCCCCGCAACGACACCTATCATGTAGCGGTCCAACCGCCTATAAATCTTCGTCTCTTAAATATACTTTATCGATATGCCTATAAATAAAGATTTCACTTCTATCGCAACCTAGAAACAATGCGTAACAACATAACAATGTCAACAATTGCAGCCCTTCTTGGCCTAAATGCATCCTCGGAGATTGAGCCAGGCGATGAGGAACGGCGAGGTCGCGATAGTCGCAATATAAACCTCACGGGCACGCTCACTGTAGATCGGGGCAACTAAGGCCGCTCCAAAGGCAAACGCGGGAATGAGCGAACGGTAAAGACTGATACGGGGCACATTGGCTTCACGGAGATCTGGGAGTTGGCCCTTGCTGTAGTATTCGTCAAGCATCCTGAAAGTCCCTTATAAGGTTGTATTCAAGACGCGATGTCCTCACTTGTCCTTCTCCTGATATCGTTGTACGAGCCACTGCTTCTGATGTTCGGCATCAGCAGGAATTTCGGAGGAAGTGAAACGGCGAACGTGAACGTGGACATTCTGATATGTAGGGTTTCCGCAGACGAATTCAAACATGTTGGGGGCTCGGCCATGGCGACCTTCTTGTCTGAAATATGAACTTATAGAGATACAAGAAGATTCCACGACACTCCTACCTCGTCTGACCGTATCCAATCGTCACATCGTAAACCGCCTCAAGGGCTCCATTTTTCATCAAGCCTTCAAAGGCATTAAAGAAGGCTCCCGGCCGAGGCACCAGCACATTGTTGAGCTTCGGCACTCCTATACGCTCGCAGATTTCGTCCGACTTCTTTATCGCATCCGGTCGCTTCTTCGTGAAGCGAGTTCCTTCGGGGAAGAGCGCAAGCCAGAAAGGTTCGCCCATCGATCCGAGATAGTTGAGTTGTCGCTCCACAGGCTCCTTGCGGTATTTTCCAAATCTTCTGACATAGATGTACCCGTGCTAAAGGAGCCATAGACATTTCATGAGAAAGAGCGCGTACCTGGTAAACGTACCACCCAAACAAGGGGACGAAGCTAATGGCGTGTTTAACCATGAATCTGACAAGGTTTTCCCCGCCTTCGGGAGACTGGCGGAGTGCCAGCATGTCGATGATGGCCCAATCGACTAAATTTTGAGAGGTTGAGGAGCATTTCGGCACTGAAGCTACCGTCAGACTGGTGATTGCAGATCACAAGAGCGGTTTCCTTCTTCTTTCTAAGTTCATCGATATCGCCGTAGAAGTTTATCTAAAACAGGATATTACGTTAAAATCTAGATGGCTATTGTCTATAAACTGTCTGTAATTTGTCTGTAAAGGTTTGTCTATGTCTGCGGCCTTGAGAGAAGGAAAATAAAAACAAACCGTCACTCCAGAAAGATTCTCGAAGATGAAAAGACAAGTCCTCTTGTATGCCGCGTACAGGAAGTTATCCATTGAGCGAAAGCACTTTGCCGGGAGTACCCAAGAAGCGGCGCCGATGCCGAGGGCCGCGGTGGCGAACGGCAGCTGCGATGCTCCAAGATAGAGCGCCGGAACGACCGCTTTGAGCTCATGTGCCGTCACAAGAATGCTAAGCATGCTACACTACTCTACAACCCTGAAAGGCGGAATAACTATCGACCCAAGCACAGACAGATTGCCAATAGAAGACGGACAAACAGCTTGACTACCGTAACAATTAGAAGCAGCGTGTTCGGAACTCCACACAGCACTTTATCAAAATAAATGTATACACATGTCTATGCAGGGCTAAAAGGGCCCGAGTATTATTAGAAACCAGGTAAAGCAACAAATAAATACTTAGTCCTCGTTCTTCTTCTTGTTGTTGCTGCTGTTGTTCCTCTCCTTCTGCACAAGAATGGTAAGGATGTAGCGGAACAAGTCAATGAAGTCAAGGAACAGGTCAAGAGTGTGCCAGATGTAGTCGCTGTCTCCGATGCGCTTCTTGTACACGATCTTCTGGGTGTCGTAGAGGACGAGGGCACAGCTCACGGCGAGTCCGACCCAGGTGAAGAGAGGGTTCATGTGTCCACCGAAGAAGATGGACATCATCATGCACATAAGGACAGAGCTGATGATTCCTAAAGCAAAGCGTGATAAAGACATGCTTTAAAGATGGACTTACCTCCGAGATGAAGGAACTTGTTGGAATCAGCGTAGAGAGCAGAGAAGCTGAAGCATCCGAACACACATCCGGAGATCATGAAGGCGTTGAAGATGAGCTTCGGATTAATGTCCAGGGCCGCCTCAAGGAGAGGTCCGAGGTTGTATCCGGAGAGGGCGGCCACGCCAAGGAGGAAGCCAAGACGCTTCAGTTCATTGTTGCGAGTGGCGGGCGTGAAGGCAAGAGCGAGCATGCAAGCGATGGATCCGATCAGGAAGCTGATGCGCAAGAACGAAGTTTCGGGGATGACGAAGAAGCCCAGGGCTCCAACGGTCGCAGCCATCAGAGACAGAGAGAGCGCTCCGTAGACGTTGCGCAGATGCTCACGGACATCCTTCTCCCTAAAAGAAGCATGTCAATTGATAATTTCGTCAAAATAATAACTTACAGTTTATTGTCCAATGTAGTGAAGATGTTGCTGAAGTTGTCGAAGAAGCCGGGCTCGTTGCGGCGTTGATTGGACGAGCTCGAGAAGTAGCGGTCGCCTACGCGGTCAAAGAGCGTAGCCATTCTGTCTGCAAAGATGGTGAACTTTAAGTTAGTGCAATCTTAGGTCACATGACACGAAAAAAACATCACGACAAGCGAATAAGTTGGAAGTATGCACTCAAAATCAGCTTGCAGAACCGATTAAGCGTTTTTAATCGCCACAAACAACGATTATAAATGACAGTTGGCACGAACGAAATCAACGCAAGCTGTTTCGCAATCGTAAAGATTCCCTCAGCAGTAGCATCACAAGGACAACACGGGTAGACGCTCGCGCATCAACATGTAAGGAAGAAGCTCGATTGAAAAGTCGATTCCCGCTACTCGAGGACGCCGAGCGGAGCGCGGGGCGAACGAGGCAGAGCGCGGCGGATGGGCGGGCGAACGCAGCCGGAGCGAACGAACAATTTACGGATGCTTCCGTCGCGGGACGTTTTCTCCGCGTTTAGTTTAAAAACATTTTTGTCCTCCTCGTTTCTACAGCTCGTTTCTAGAGGAAGATAGGAAAGATAGGAATGAAACATACGCTTTGCCCAGAAACAGAAATCTATAGAGACCAGCACGCTTACAGCTTCATAAACACGTAGAAGACAACGCATGTCCTGCCTCGTGACAGCACCAAAATACTTCAGAAGGATTTAACGAGCCGACCGAAGAAGAATACGTCAACGGAGAAAACGTTCCGTCACCGAGCGAGCGGTTGATTATTGCCCCAGTTGCCTGCGCTCTCCGCGATGACGTCAGCACTGTTGACGCGGCGTATGGCGCATTGCTTTCACAAGAGCACTGATAATGATAACACAAATGTTTTTTCGTGTATGGAAAGAGAAGACCTGGAATATTTGAAGTGACTTCGCCCTAATGGGATATCCTAAAACGTTCTTCTTGGGACCCGCGGATTGCGAAACATGGAAATCTTGTTCCAGAAGCATTATCTTTTTTTACATTTTTCTGTTAAAATGGGGAGCGAACGGACTCCAAATGAGGAGAGGAAGATTGCTTGTCCCAAATTGGACTGCTTACTGACGAAAGGAGTCGCAGAACAAAGGTCAAAAGTCAAGGAAACCTAACGGAAATTATCAATCTCCATCTGAAGCAGTCCGAAGATCGTTATGGAGAAAAACGCGGAAGAAACAGAAAGAGAAAAAGATTCCAGAAAACCAATTACGGTCACATTCAATGAGGACACTTCCACACACAAGTGCAAAGTCGAGCACACCCTATAAACCACGAAAGGAAGTGTCCAAATGCACTTTATGTGCTGCAGACAAGGTTTGCAAAGGTAGACAGACAGACAATCATGCAGACCGCATCCTAGACTAGAGACCGACAACGACCGCATCATAGACTAGACTGATATGCTGACCAGTCATTCATTATGCACCTACCGATACTGGAGGACAGGTCGCGCGGTAGTAAACTTGACCTACGTGACTTACTGGAAGGATCGAGAGAAAAACGGTTACCAAGGGAGGTGAGAGAAGAATACGTCGCCTTTATCTGTGCTCTGACGACGCCGCACACAACGACGGTCTCTAGTCGACGTGTCACAGGCACATACGTCATGTGCAATTCAACATAGTAAAAGTTCTCGCAATTTCGGATTAGTAGGTGGGGTGATGTGGGCAACCTATCGTGTGATCGCTCGTAAACGTGAAATGACGGAATGAGGCGTCGGGAGGGTATGCCAACAGGAAAACGAATATAAGCAGCAGACCCGTTCCAATGCCGTATAGGGCTGAACACTCAGGAGCTTCTGCGCAATTAGTAGTGGCAAATAACAGCAGCTGTAATCAGTATTATCGTAAACATGGGGGGGGGCTACGTGGACATTGAGCGTAAATCACACGTCTCCTTGATTGCTATGCCTGATTAAAGAGAATTCTCAGAAGAGCTCTGTAAGGGGTTGGAGATTACCTCCTATGTTAAAGCACAGCGGAGGGGTTTGTCTGTCTGTGTATCTGTGTGTAAGCGTGTGTCACGGTTCAGACAGTTAGGGCAAAGCAGACAGTTAAGGTCATTCTCAGGTCTGTAGCAGAGGAAGGGAGCGGTGGGAATGGGAAAGTGAATGAGATCTGTCTGGAATGAGAAGCTGGGCGAGAGGATGGGTCAGAAGGCAAAGTCAGAAGTCAAAAGGCTTCTTGCTCACAGGACCAGCTTGAGGATGGGCAAAGGAGCAAAGGGCAAGGGATAAGGAGGAGCGAAGTGGGGTCGCAGTGTTCAAGGGAAAAGGAAAGGCAAGAGCA
The DNA here is from genome assembly GCA_000757755.1 of Steinernema glaseri. NCBI lineage: Eukaryota > Metazoa > Nematoda > Chromadorea > Rhabditida > Steinernematidae > Steinernema > Steinernema glaseri. The sequence continues at coordinate 92,061 of KN169513.1, forward strand.
AAGGAAAGAGCACCTATCACAGGAGCAAAAGAGCAAGTCAGTGAAGTCAAAGGTAAATTCTAAGGCTTCTTGATCAAATTAGAAGAGGAGCTAAGGCTATGGATAAGGTTAGGAACAGTGGGCAATGGGAAAAGGGTTTGAAAAGCTCACAGGAGGAAAAGATTTAAGGAGTAGTGGGCAAGGGATAGCAGGGTAAAGAGTAAAAGGAGCGACTTCGCTGACTTTGAGAAGGCTTTGAGAAGCTCAATCTGAGGAGCAGTGGGCATGGGATAGTAGCAGGGTCAAAAGTAAGAGGAGCGAAAGGAAAAGCTAGAAGCGGGTTGGAGGATCAAGGGGCAAGGAGTAAAAGCAAAAAGATGGAGCCGTGAGCCGCCCCGGAGGGCGGCGAAACGGCGACTGTTGAGCGATATCATAGGGCTCTTACCTTCTGGAGGGCAAAGTCACGGTTCATAGGACACAGGTCAGAGTCACAGTTTGAAGGTTCAGGGGGACATGAAGAGGGTTGAAAGTGTGAGGAGCAGTGTGAGGAGCAATAAGCAAAAAGATGGAGCCGTGAGCCGCCCCGTAGGGCGGC
>KN169516.1:4640-17022 GCA_000757755.1 Steinernema glaseri
CATTGTAAAGGGAAAATATCTTCCTGAAGACGCACCTCCACACTCAAAACAAACACCGGTAGAACGTTATTTTCATGGTTAACGGGATGCCCACTGAGGGGAAGAAGAAGGACTTTCCGGTCACTCTCTAGTCGAGATGGACGAGAAACGAGAGAGGGCCTTGATATCCCGCAGCGACGGTCCTGTCATCTTCATGGTGGCGTGCTGTATCAACTTCGTTCAAATGTGGAGTGCGTGGTGGCAGTCCAGTCTCCTCCTCGAGTCTCCGTCATGGTGAGTTCCTTCTTCCGCTTCTCCTTGGCCCTCTCCTTCCCAGGGCTGTGCAGCTCCTGAGCCCGCACAGCCCTGCTCCTTCCTCCCTGGCTTCTGCCTCGCCCAGCCCCTCCTTCAGTTTCACATTCAGTTGGTGCTCGTCATCGGCGACTTCCACATCCCCTCGCGATGCTCCAACCTCCCGGCGAAGTTCCGGAAGCTCCTGGTGCCCAACAAGATGCAGCACGTCCTCTGCACCGGAAACCTCTCCCGCGACACCTTCGACTTCCTGAAGTCCCTGGCCAGCGACGTCCACGTCGTCAAGGGTGACTTCGACGACAGCGCCGCCACCTACCCCGAGTCCAAGATCATCACCGTCGGCTCCTTCAAGATCGGACTCATCCACGGCCACCAGATCATCCCCTGGGGCGACGACAAGGTAAGCGCGTCTTCTGGAGCCCCTCGCACTCTCTCAGATCGTGGAGATGACCGCCAGGCAGATGGGCGTCGACGTCCTCATCTCCGGACACACGCACCAGTGCAAGGTCTACGAGAAGGAGGGCATCTTCTTCATCAACCCCGGCTCCGCCACCGGCGCCTTCTCCACCATCGCTGAGTAGGTCCACTCGGTCCATCCAAGGAGCTACATGGCTTTTCAGAAATGTGGAGCCCTCGTTTACACTCATGGACGTCCAGACGGAGTCCATCGTCACCTACTTGTACAGACTGGTGGACGACGATGTGAAGGTGGAGAGAATCACGTTCAAGAAGAAGAGCGCTTAGAAACTAACTTATTCTCACTTTATGTATATTGCCTATGATGTGATATAACTCGGACAAGAGCCACAGAAGTGTTCTTTATTTAAGGGAATGTGAATATACGCTATTTCTCATCGCTTCACAGATGACAACACAAGGAGAAATCAACATTCCTGATATCATTGAGGAAGGTGCTTCAGTAGAGTCCGTACGTAAGCACAGGCACGCACGGCCGAGTATGCCTGAAAGCACAATATTTGCCACTGCTACAGAGTCACAATATACTCACCTGCCAGACCTTCGCAGACCTACTTTGTCCATGTTGATAATCGGCGATGCCACGAACCAGCGTCCAGGAATCAATGCAGGACCCCTTCACGGAGTCAATAACAGGCTTGAAGCCAGCATCCATGGCTCGAAGGCCGTTTTCGGCGGCGAACCTATCGCGCAATTCAGCTGTAATGTTGCGCCATGTTGTCTCAGAATTGTCGGTTTCCAAGGTTGAGTCGGTGCCAGCTGGACGTCGCAACGAAGTCATTGCTCCTATGGGACCGATGTGGATGGCAGAGGTAGTCCTATCATTGTTTGGGTGCGGGACGACAACTACGTTGCCACCTCCTTAAAATATGTTTTTAGATTGCAACGATGATAAGCGATGCTCCTACCGACAGGAACAGCCAAAACGTCAGTTTCAGGAGGAGGACGGACGAAGCTCTCGTCATATCCGGCACTGCTGTTTAACTTGTGGATCGTTGTTTCCGTATTCAAATCCCACTCATTCAGGAATGTCATATCACTAAAAAGAGTACTGATTAAGCATACAAATGTAAGGAACTTACGCTTTTCTGGCAATGTCGGTAAGGATGTGCGATTTAGGATCCAGTTTGGCCGTTACAAAGCCGTTGATCTGTTCAGAAGTACGATCGACGGTGAACCCTTCGGCATAAACGTATGCTGAACTTCCTTCTCCGTTAACTTCTGGAGCACTGACGACGACATCGCCAAGTCGAACGTGGCGTTCGGAATCGGTGAAGTGAGCTACTCCTCCTCCAACACCAACAACGATGACATGTTCGATGTCCCTGAAGTTCCCGAGCAGTCTAGTAGTGATTGAGCCGGAACTGGTATTTGCTTCGCGGGTGTCACCGATGACGGCCAGCTTCGTCGCCACCACATTGTGTCCTTCGATTGTTCCGATCGTGTAGACGTTTGAATCTCCTCCCTTCCTGTACCGGAATACAGTGCGTCCATTTTCAATCATGCTGTCGATTATCTGCTTCTCGACGAACAAGCAAGTGATGATGGCCACCGTAGGCGACTCCGTCTTGATGGTGCACTCCGAAGTAGGGACAGAAGCAGGAGTAGTTTCGTTCAGGACGTCGTTTGCCGATTCATCCAAACGCATCCACTCTTCGCCAACGCGACGAACGATGCCGCTCTTCTCCAATTCAAGAAGGAACTCCTCGACAACTTCGACACTGCAGCGGAGGGCTTCAGCAATCACTTCAACGCCAATGGCACAAGGGAAGGCGTGCTCCAAGGTCTCTTGCACATGACCGATGGTTACGTTCTCGACTTCAGAACCGGAGTCGTATTCTTTGGCATCGGGCATAACCATCTCCTCGTTTTCAGCGGCCAGCTGCATGTCTATTTCCACGGTGTCAATTGATTCATAGCCATTCTGCATCATTTTCAGGACGCTTCGCATGAAGGTGACGTAATCTAAAGACAACATCTGTTAATTACAGTACAAACGATGAAACGGAATACCTTTTGGGAACGACGTGACCAATTCTTGGAACATTTGCTGTGCCACGGCATGCTTGGTGTTGTTTGCAGTCTGCTCTTCAAAAACAAATCGCAAGGATCTATTTTCCTATAAAATTTCCCTGTTTATGGAAAGGCACAAATTAAATACCTGGCGTCTAATATCTCCGTCCCTTAGCCACACGGAAAAGGACAGCTGTACGTCAGGTACAATATCTGCAAGCAAATGAGATCACGTAAAGTGAAAGTTAAAAGACAAACTAACCATCACAATGTTCATTGAGCTTGTTGATGACAATTCCTGAATGACTTCCACCAGCAATATGTAGCACACCATCGGCCTCCTCGATAGCCTGCTTTCTGCAACGAATTCAATGAAAAAAGCAATGGCGGGAAAAACATACCGATGAATACGTACTACATTGTGTTCCGCCCCTTGCAGACGCGGCTGTAGAACGATAAACTCTTTTACCATTTCTGGTTCGATCTGAAAAATGTCGATTAGAGAGTGGCAGAAAAACGCACAGGGAAGAAACCCCGGATGGATACGCGCGCCGAAAATTGATCGAACAGTGCAGTGTCTTCAGCAATACGGTAAGAATAAAGGGTTGCGATATACGCAAACTGAGTGCGATCGCCAGGACGTTGATTAATGCCTTCCAGCCGCCTCGTGAGAAGACGGAAGACGAACACCAGCTTATCCTTCCGACAGCTCGCGGACACGGGAAAAAACAACAATGATGGTACTCGCCTGCCCGTTCCACGCTGATCGGCTGGATTTTTTGAGAAACAACAACTCCGAGTGAAAAGTTTGCTGACCATCGACAATCAATGGAGAAGACGCCGAAAAGTAAACTAAGGAGCACTGAGGACTCGGACCGACTGAACACATTCATTTGCTATCAACGGCACAATTCTCTGCACCCTGTGCAGAATAATAATATCGAATTACAACGCCACGATCACCGCGGCGGTGTGACCTCCGGCGGGAGTGCTAGTCGGCGAATCAAAGCTTGCGAGCATAATGTGGATGAAAAGGCGCGAAATCGGAGCAAACTAGATGCGCGACCAAGTGAGATGCGGGAAGCCGATAAAGAACCGTACAAGAGCGGGGGCGCACAGGTGTGACTCAGTATGCGGGACTGAGTCACAAGAATAATATGCAAAAGCCGGCTATAACGTACCTGGGCCTGAGAGACTGCTGAGCTCGACGATAGCGAGAGCCTTTTCAGAATTTGGTCCAAATCAGCGCAGAATTCCGCACTCACGAGGAAAACACGGCTCCCTTGACACTTCGGAGGCCCTTGCTCGGCGTTCGACTGTTTCCGCATGGCATCAGGCAGAGAAATAACTCGATTTAGCCAATCAGCCACAGACGAGACGATGACCTTTCAATGTCTGGCATCGACTGTTAGCAGGACCAACCGAGAGACCAGGAATCCTCGGTTGAGACGGCATAAGCGAGACAGAGACGTGGAAGATAGACTTAAGAGTGCTTGGCGAATGACAGAGCGTGCATTGGCGCGGTTTGCGCCGGGCCGAGCACCAGTGCCACGCATAATTGTGAGTGCATGCGCGGGAGTGTCGCGCCCGGAAAGAGCATTCAAGCTGCGCGCAAGATGAATGAATGCATAACCCAACGATCGCTCCTCGGCCACTCACAGCTGACCGGCGCGCGCCGAATTTTCGCCCGCCAGGCCAAGGGGGTGAGTTATGACAGGCGAACTGGTGGCACCTCCACCTCAAGTGGCGAGCGAGCTGCCCGGTCGAACGATCGGCGACCGCAACAATAAACACGCTTTATCGCCCATTTTGCGCAACGATACGTATCCGCAGAAAACGAGTGCCGGAGGTTCCGTCCTCTCGTGCTAGGAGCGCCTTGTGGCCGGTCTCGAAGAGATGTGCCTGTGGACGCGGAGAAGTTGTTGCGCTGGAGATTTGTGGACGTCTTCTGCCTTGTGTGGGTTTGTCTTCGGTTCCGAGGCGTATCGACGAATCCTCAGATGGAGTAGAAAAGCTGGAAATCTAAATATTCAATTTGGTGCTTCAGCAAAGTGCTTCAGCACTGGTTTCTCTGAAGAAGCCAACGCTTTGGAAGGTTTGCCAATCAAGTAGAGCAGCAATTTGGGAGCAGGATCCGTTCTCTTTGGCGTATAAGAGCTTAAGAAACTCCAGTTTAATTTAGGCAATGAGCAAAGTGGCGACAAGGACAAGGATCGTGTCGGACTCGAGCGCATAATGTCGGACGAGTCACACGCGAATTCGGTTTCCTGAGGTCACTGGAGGGCGTTCTGCGGACGACCTCTTTGTTTTCGCGGACCCATCTCTCTTCGTTTTTCGGTCACGGCGCTGGGCAAGTTGAAAGGATCGTTCAGGTATGAGGGCTCATTGTTTTCGGAGGCCATTTACCTGTTCCTGCAACCGCCACACTCCTCCTTTGTGTACTCCAGCGTCGTGTCGTTCGTGTTTATGTTGTCGACATGTGCGATATGTCCCCACTTTCGAGCAGTTGCTTCCGAGCGAGCGCGTGCAACTGGAATCTTTCGACGCGGCCGCCCTTGGGTCGCGCTCTCGAAGTAGGCACCGTCGAAAGTGTCCTTTCGCGTTGCGCGTTCTTCTTTTCATTTTCGACGTGTTCCCTCCGCGATCAATTCCGAGGGATGATTGGCCGTGAGCGACAATCCTGCATCGCCGCCAGGCTCTTAAGGTAGGCTTCCGTTTGGTCAGGAATTCGTGTAGAACCAGTTAAGCTCGATGCGAACAGAGCGCGCCATTTTGGGCGACGTCGCCTCCTCCTTCATCGTCGTACGATCTTTCGCGTTTATCGATCGCTTCGTTTGGAGTGACAGTCGTGCAAGTAGAGCGTGGAAAATGCTGTTCCATGTAACAATTGCGCAAATCTCGGAGGACCTCAATTTCAGCGACTTCATTGTCCGGAGAACCTCTAATTTGGATGGACACCTGTATTCTCAGCTCTTCTTCTCGCCGAAGCTCGCTGCCAGTTTTAGGATTCTTGACTATTTGTCTTCCTCCACAGCTTTAACCGCATTCTCCAACGCTTGAAGGAGAGGAATGAAGGAGTTCAGCTATTGATCGGTAGGAATTTCCAGTTCTTAATGTCCATCGATCTAAGGAGGGATTTCTCGCCCCTACTTGAAAAAGATGCGAAATTGAACCCGAAGTTCCAAAGTGATCCAAGAGAACAAATCATATGTGGGTTGAAGAAGGCTATCCTAAAATCAAAAGTGACCTTCATCTCGAGAAACCACTTAACCCGAGGTCCTTTTCATAAGTGTACCTACTTCTCTGGATCTGAGAAGAAAAGAAAATGGTCAGCCTCTCGAATATGGCGAAACTCCATCCCCTGAGAAGCGATTCTCAGCAACTTGAAGTTTGACCTTTCAGAAGGGAACTATGAGGCTTCCACTCAAAAAAGGCCCAAACCACTTCCCCGGTTAGTAACTTTCTTTTATTTAATATTTACACAACGATTCCTAATCGTGAATCTAAGGGTAAGGGCTGGAAAATCCGATAATGCGTATCACAAGTGACTGAGGGAACAAGTGCACATCGTCAACGAGAGTTCTAGAAATGCCGGTTCTATCTACAGAGATCGGGGCGGCCGCAGGAGCCTAATTCATGAATTTCGTGCAGTTGGGCGCGCCGCAGAGACAGGCGATCTTCTCGTCCTCCTCTTCGAACAAGTAGTCGTAGGTGAGCTGAAATGGAGCATTATTGTAATTGTCTTTTGGAGGCTGAGTTTTCGAACACTGCCTTTGGACATCCTTTTAAGGAGTTCAAAGCTTCTTCAGAAGTGGTATCTGATAGTCCAATTCAGCCCGCTTCTCACCTCTTCGTCCGCCTTGATCGGCCTGTTCGCGTAGATGATGATGTGTTTCTCGTCGCACACCGTCACCACTTTCGTGCTGCAGTTCGGATCGCACGAGTGGTTGATGTAGCGCGCAAGGCCGCCGGTCATGGTGGCGTCGATGAGGCTCGATTCGTCGATTCGGAACATGTAGACCCCGCGGTTCTGCGCCAAGTAGCGCTTTTCGCGGATCTCGCCAACCTCGCTGCGGATCTGCTCGCCGATGTACTCGATGATCATCGTGCTCATCTCGATGTCGCGCTTCGCGTAGAGCCCCAGGCCCTGGATCTTGGAGCGCGCCAAGTAGACGTTGTTACGCCACTCTTTCGTCATCTTCTTGTACTGCGAGAAGGTTGCCGAGGTAGTGGACGGACCGCCGCCCATGGCCATCGCGATCGACTCGTCCGAGAGACCGTTAGCCCGTAGCTTCCGCACCATGCCTGGATCGCAGCTGCGTAGGATCGCACCGACGGACGACGCGTGCCGAGCTGCAAGGGACGCTTTGAACTTCGATCTTTCCAGTTTTTAGGGTTTCTTAGCCTTTTCAGAACATTTTTAGATCTTTTAGGCGTTGAAAGCGGAGCCGACTCCATTGGATCAACCTCATTTTCAGGCTTATGTCACAGAGAAGATTATTTGAGTTATGGGAGATGGATCGAAGACTTCGAGTCGACTCGATTTCCTAACGGAGCCCCCAACTTTCATTAATCACGCGAGTTTCATGGAATAAATGCTGCCTCTGTGTTCATGTGCTAATGTTCTGAGATCGTATAAATGTCATGTTAAACGACTAAGAAAAACGAATGTCCGAAGGTTCGAAACGTACCTCGAGTTTCACGAGAGGAGAGGAGGTCAACGCACGCGGACGAAGAAGACGCCGTGGAAGAGGCAAAGTGCTGCGAGGGCCGACTCTTCTGCGGCGTGATCTGCCAACGCGTCTTTTTCTGCTTCTGGAAATTTCGGGTAAGCGGTTCGCAGCGCGCGCATCCCGAGGGGTTGAGCGCCAAGGGCAGGTCCATGAGCGGACCATTCAGCGGGTCAACGTGCTTGAAGTTGTAACTTGGCAGCTGTTCGGCGCCAGGAAGCTGAAGAACGCAAAGATGAGGCGAGTCCACACGTTAGTCTCTTTTATTGTGACTTTCACAGGAGTGCAGCAGAGTGAGTGACTATCGACGGCTTACCGATTCGGTCAGCTTCGAGATGGCAGGCTCGTTGAGCCCGAACAGTGTTTCGCCGCTCATCTGCGTCGGGAACATCTTCAGCACCTCCCCATGCTCGTCGCGAATCCTCTTCACCGCCATCAGAACCGGCATCCACGCTTCTAAAAAAATCGTGTCACAAAGGTACGGTAGGGGCAGGCTACTTCAACAGTAGTCCTCACTATAGCAGCATTTCTCGGTAGTTTTAACATTCCGTTAGCAACTGAACTGTTATCCCCTTTCCGCTGAGATATTTCCAGAGAAGTCATGGAGTATTTCTATTGGATTTAATCAGACCGCTAACAGATTGACGGTCATCCTATTAGAAACGAGGAACTTACTGGTGGCAGAAACGTCTCTGTTGACTTTTCCCCCGAAGGAGACCTGGAACTGCGGCTGGTTGCCGCTGTCCACGATGGTGCAGTCGTAGCGGACGCGGTAGTCGAGCGAATCGGGCGACCAGAAGAGACGTGATACCGTATAGCCGGCCTGTAAGGGGAGCGAGGGTTAGAAAGGCGATTCAAAGCGGGAAAGTGAGAGGAAGCAAGCGAAGTAGCGGACACACACCCGGGACGGTGCTTACCGGAGGGGAGCCGTGCCGACGCTCGCAGCCACTCTGAAAAGCGGTCCGTGGGTCAGTAAGGCTTTGAGAAACTAACCAAAAACAGCTACAAAATAATATATTAAAACTACAGAATCTAAACTACGCTACTGGATCTCCAGATCTCCGGAGCTAACAGAGAATCGAATGACAGGGAAACAGAATCTGGGACTTTAAATGCCTTTTGACAAGGAATACATTTGAACTATGTGCTACCGTATACAGAAAAGCGTGCGTCGCTGTCGCGAATGCTTACCGGGAAGATGTTGGTGGATGTGTGGAAGTTCTTAAGCTGGTCCGGCTGCAGTTGTCCTATCTTGGTGAAGATGAGGGATCCGACGCGCATGAGAAGTGCGCCGGTGGACGAGTTGCTCGCTGCGTTCGAGTGGAACAGCTTCGAGATGAGCTGATTCTCGTCCTTATCGACGTAGATGCGCCGAAGGGCGCGCAGCTGGAACACCTGCTGATCCTCGCGCACCACATGCAGATCACATTGGAACGTCTAAAGAAGGTGGTCAGGGTTAAAATGAGGGTTCTACGACTCACCTTATCCCTAACAAAGCATCCGCGGGCCTGCTTAGCACACTTGAGGTGGAAGCCACCACGCAGAAGGTGACAGTCCTGCTTGGCGCACATGAGGGTCGCTCCAAGACGACCGCATAGTCGACAGGCGACGGTTTGGCCACGCCGCACGGCATCCTCAACGTTGCGGAGCGCGCCGTTAACTTCGGCTACTTCGGGCGACCAGAGTGCGCAATTCACGTGGACCCACTTGTCCGCATCGAAGTTGAGAAGTCGACCGCAGACGTCGAGTTCGCCGTCACCAACATCGCCACAGAGGACACATTGCCGTAGGTCCGCTTCCACCTTGATCTTGTTGCGCTCGTTCGCGCGGATCTGGTCCACGATGCAGAGGCACTTGGCCTGTTCGCGCGCCTTCGTGAATGACTCCAGAAGCTGCATGTCGCAAACTGTCCAACCACGGCCACGCCACACCTTCCGCGGCTCCGGTGCCGCTTCTGGCGTGTGCCGCACGTCGCCCAACAGTGTCGGGATATCGGCAACCCGGATGGTCATTTCGCGTGCGTTAGCTACGCCACCAAGAAGTGGAGGTCCCTCCGAGGTCGTTGGGGAGTTGACGCCGGAACTGGAGAGCGCCGAAGGAGGACAAACGATCCTAGGGCCCATAGGTAGATCGGAAACCCTCAGCTGAATAGACCCGGTTAGAAAGAAGTACAAATATTTTCAATTCGGGTCGAGTGAACGAGTTAGACCGAAGTAGTTACACCATTCCACAATAATCCTTAACTACTGGCTTACCTTGCCCTGGTTGAGGCAGCGGGCGAAGTTCTCGGCGGCCACTTGCTGGAGCTTCACGAGCGTCGGCTTGTCCACGTACTGTTCGGCGTCCTGGACCTGTTCGGGTGTCAGCGCGATCTTGCGGTCGGCGACGAACGTGTAGTAGCACTGCATTGAGCAGAAGGATACCGTGTTCTCCTTCTGAAAAGGCCACTTGAGGATGAGCGAAGAAGATGGGAAACTCACGTCGTCGCTGGGGCTTTCGCTCGGTATGATACCCATTTGGTTGAGGGACTGCTGGATGGCTGCATCGCGCATCGCTGACGAACACTGGCGGCAGATGAGCGAGCGCATCTCCTCGACGATGCCATTCATGGCCGCTGAATACCGTAATCATGAACGCAAAGGAAAGGGTTTTGCCGAAGCAAATTTCTAACTTCCCAGCTTCCTCGTTCCAGGAAAACGAGGCGGTATTGAGACATAAAGATTGGAATAAAAAATATTTGCAACTTTGCTGACCCCACTCAATCCCAGAAGAAGGAAAAACCTACGTTGTTCGGGGACGACGCTGTTGGTCCGGGCAGAAGGGGACATGGGCGGCGATTCGAAGGGCACGATGTCGGGGACGACGTCGGCGCCGAGGATCTCTCGGAGGCAGCCGACGACCTTCGATACGTCCACGCCATTGGCGAAGGTGATGCCGACGGAAAGCGTCTCCTCCTCCTTCTCCCGTTCGGAGTCGAGCATGGCCTGCCGACCGGGCTCCCGGATGGATGCCATGGCGTAGGGTCGGTCGACGAAGCGATGGCGCGCGCGCACCACCGGGGACAGGCGTCCTGCGCCGCTCCAGAGCCGGAGGCCAAGGAGTTCAAAGCCGGCTTCGGAAAAGGGGTCCGCGGGTCCTGCCGCGTCGAAGTAAACAGCCGGAGCTTGATGGCTCCCCGGGTAGTGCGACAGGTTGGCAAGGTTCACTTCTTGGCAGATTGTCGCCATGGGCGGTGGCTGCGTAGAGGGGTTACTGTAAGCAACGGGTCCGGGCGCGTCCCTGTGCCGTCGGTGCTCCAGATCGTCGAAGTAGTCGCGGACGAAGTTGAGGCGCACCTCTCCGAACTCGTTCCCTATCACCGCCGTCTGCGGGCCCTTCTCAGGAAGAGTGGAGAGGCCCATGTCCCGTAACATGTACTGGTCGCCCTTCCAGCGCGTGGACGAAGGGTTCTGTAGAAATCACTTTTAAGAATACGTCGTGAAAGAGGGCCAACCACAGGAAGAAGGGAAATATTTCTCCGGGTAAGATATAACTATCCACGTGTTAGTCGAAGGTTAAAAGAATGGAGAAATATTTCCATGGCGAGACCTCTGAAGAAAGCGTGCTTACCTGTAGGTAGTGCGCAATGGGAAGACACATTTGAAGCTGTGTGTCCACTCGCTGCACAAAGAGGGTGTAGTCGTCGGCTTCCACCAGTGGCTTCTTAAGTGGTTGCGCGCGCTTCTTCTTCGCCTTCGGAGGCTCACCAAGCATCGGCATCTGCAGCTGATTCTGCGGGAACGCCTGTGGTGGAGGCGGTCGGCCCTGAGTGGCTTGTTGCAGGATTTGCCGGATGCCATCCTCGTGTTCTGATCCATCCACCATCCGCGTCGCGCGGTTCACCACGTCCAACAGCACGAAGTAGGCGCCGATCTCCTCGTCCGAGCGCATCATCTCCAGCGAGTAACCACCGAGTGTCGGCATCGGCTGGCTCGCCGGCTCCTCCGTCTTCACCTTCCTCTTGCGACCCCGCTTCGCTGGCTGGTTCTGGAAGTCGAAAGAAGCCGAGGAGCCGGGTCGCCCGCTACTTGGTGTCGGCGGTTCCGAGAACTCGAGCAGCTCCATTTTCACCGCGGGAGATTGTCGATGTGGGGAAGGCGCCGTAGATGTAGGCCGCATCACGCCCTGGATACCGTACTTCGCCTCGAACTCCAGGACTGTGGCCTGGTGAGCGCGGAGGTCCTTACGACACTCCTCGAGGGCGCGTTGTCGCTCCGGAATCGCTTCGGCCAGGCTCCCCAGCTGCTGCAAATCTGCTTCGTTCAGCTCTGCGGCGCCGTCTGCGCTCTTCTGCAGCTGCCGCCGCTTTGCCGTCAAGTTCTTCTTTGCCTTCCGCATCCTCAGAAGCTCGTTCTCGATGCTCATTTGCTGTCGTTCTAGATCAAGCGTTCGTTTCCGCATCAGCTCATACTGCTCGATGACTTGGGGAGGGAGAAGCATTTGAGGGGGGTGTTGCGGTACCGGGGACTGCGGCACGAACTGCGGCTGCATTGGCCGCATCTGCGGGGGAACCGGGAACGACGTCGCGGGGCCGTGGTCGATAGGCGTCTGCGGCACCGTCGGCACTTTGAAGGCTTGCTTCGGGGGAAGCGTCATCTGCGCCGGGTGCTCCATCTTAAGTTAAAGAAGTTAAATATTGGTTTAGAATTTGAGGTGGAACTGAAACGATCCTACTCTACGACAAGCTTACCTTGATTTGCTGCTGGCGCATCGCCGCCATCTGCAACTGAGGCGCCATGGAAACTGGAGCTACCGGACGCGGCACTGCAGATGTTGAAGGGCACTCAGTAGCCTTCTTCATGAGACGCGCCTTCTTCGTGTTGTTGGTGCGG
>KN169516.1:25116-96746 GCA_000757755.1 Steinernema glaseri
CAATCCTTCAGAAGCCCATATGCCCGCTCTTTTCAGGTTCCGATGGCGAGCAGTCAGTCATCCGGCCCTTCTTCATCTGGTCTGTCAATTTGCTCGTCATGGTTTGTGTGCTCACGAGGCTCCTCGTCTATGGGGAACCGGTGACTGACTCGAAGTCGACTTCTTGGACCGAGTTCGTCGAACTGAAACGGAGCGCCTCGTCCTCGGTGCTCCGCGGAAACTACAAGGAGGCACAGCGGCAGCTGCAGGAAGCACTACAGATCTTGAACAGGCCAATGCCATGTGCCGGCGTCGACGAACTCATCTCCGTCACCTGGCACATCATTCGACACTTCCTTAATAGTATCTGGATAGGGCGATGGTTCTCGCGCCGTAGCCGTTCGTCAACGCTCACCGTCTCCGTAGTGTGCCGATCCCACGCAGCCACCGCACTTCTGTACCATCAACTGCACCAGCTGCACATGATTGGCGTCGACGACGAGTCAGGCAGCCTGGCCGGCCTCCACTTGGCGCTATGTGCCGTTAACCTCGCAGAGGCGGCGGGTATAGAGCCCGACGGCGTTACCCACGGTCATCGTGCAGATATCTACGTGAACATGGCTCTCCGAATCCGCTCCTGCCTCCCTCGCTACCCCGGTGCCCTGCTTGCCGCCTACTTCATGAAGCGCGCCAAGCGGCATGCAGGCTTGGACCCCGACGATGCCGCAGTTCGAAGCATGCAATGGCTCTTCCACCCGGTGGCGAAGAGTTTCCTCGCCGATACGGAAAACGTCACCGCCCTCCTCAATTGCAGTAAACACATGAACCACTTCCCCTTCTCCACTCACTACCTCTCAGGTAAGCCGAACTCGATAGTCATATAAATAGGTTCCGTTCTGTCTAATTCAAAAGCTTCTAAAATTCGAACCGTTTTCATTATTGTCATGTTTCCCTTGAGTGGCATATATGGAGCTAAAATTGTATCGTGTGTGTTATTCAGTGAAACCCATCGACCGGCTCACCTCCGCCTACAAGATGCACCTCCTGTGGAGTCTCGCCGCGGAGCTTCAGAGTTCAACGTTGGGCAACCTGGCCTCTTTCGTCGAGATGTCGCACCTCCTTCTGAACATATCCACTCATTACGCATCGGCTACGAGAAATACCCCGAAAGGTGCGCTTCCCCATTCCTCTTCTTTATTAAACAATGAAAAACTCAAAGCCAAGAGTCAGCGAGCATTTTTCAAAGTATAAACGACCCCTTTAGACGCAAGTATGATGGACTGGGACTCGCCTATTACGCTGCAAGGTGACGACTTATGCTCCTGGTGGACGCACGTGGTAACGTGCGCCCTTTACTGGAAGTACGCCGACACGCAACGTGCCCATAAACACTACGCGGTTGTGCGGAAGTGCCCTGCGCAGCTCCTCAAGAAGTATGTGTCCGCTCTGAACTACATCACCTCTATAGTTACAGTAATCTTGCGCTGTCGGTTGGACACGCATTCTGCAGCCGGAAGCTGTTCAACGAGGACCGCGAGAAGAAGGACTTCTCGAAAGTCGTGTGGATCCACATACGCAGCGCCGCAGAACAGCTTCAGAAGATCTCTGGGGCGCCCGGGACGCAGCCAAGCCACGCCGCTACCCACATCGAGGTGAGGTTTGAGCTTAAAAATGGTTTTTACCCCATCCACTTCAGAAGCTGATGCTCGCCGCAAGCTACGAATGGGTGCTGGTGAGTCTCGTGGAATTGTGGCAGAGCGAGCTGGACGACAGGTTGCCCTATTGGGAACAGAGCACGCCGCCAGCCCTCAAGGCGCTCTACCGCGACCTCTACCGGCAATACCGTGCGATGGCGCACGCAAATGTCGTCAGCAAGAGCAAGGTAGGTGTGTTAGGGGAAGTTTAAAACTTCAGATAGGATTGATTCTGCGGAGAGGCAACCTACTTAGAAATGTTTCTCTAAAAAGGATGATAACCTCCCATGTGTCAGCGAAGGGTTAAAATCACAGAGAAATATTTCTGAATTAGGAAAACGTTACCATTGCGTGCTAGAGGATTTCCTCCGATTTTGGAAATTCAAATTGGAAGACTGTTTCCCTTGAGAAAATCCGCTCCAAAGTCCAAATCCGTTGTTTAGATGGCCGTCTTCGAGGTCACTTCGAGGATGATCAACTCCGCAAACCCGCTGACGACGTGGCAGACGCTGCTGAAGATGACGCGCAGGAGAAGGCGCTCCTCGTCGTCGTCGGCGTCGCTCTCCTGTGCTTCCCTCGGGCCCCATTCGGACCCGGAGCCATCGACCGTCTCCCTCATCCACTGGGATGTTCTTCGCAAGCTCCATCAAGATATGAATCTCCTCAGTAGTTTCTAGCCGTCCTAGAAACATTCCGGCCCCGGTGGCCCCTCAGAGTTGTACATAGCGCCCGATTTCAGAGATTCTACTGTGCATTTAATTGTTACTGTTGTGCCTTCGACTCGATAAAGCCTCTCAATTGCTCAATCAGCGTTCTCCACAGCGGTCGCCTTTGTATCAAGCCTGTGCGATACTGATGTTCGATTCAGCGCCCATTAAATTACGGTACTTGTGGACGGATGTATGAACTTCTGAAACCATAAAAAACGGGAGAACTTAGCGTTTTTGGTGTATTTTCATTAATAACCATGATCTGTGCATGTATCGCGTCTCTCAACGCTTCGAATGGGTCTTATAATTTACGCGCTGTTCCAGGTTATGACGACATTTCGACTGCAATCGAAAGACGGCGAACTCGTGGAGATCTCGTCTGAGGCGCTGCAACAGTCAATCACGCTTCGAACGATGATCGAAGGCACGGATCTGGAGAGCGGAGACACGCCGATCCCGCTGGATAACTTGGACGGCGCCACCATCCGCAAGGTCGTAGAGTGGTGCGAGAAGCACAAGAAGGACGCCGAGCCGCAGCCAGAACCGAGCGAACCGGGCCCGAAGCCGGCTCAACCGCCATTCGACATGACCCCCTGGGACCGCCAGTTCCTCGGCGTTGACGCTATCTCCATCCCAGAGATGGCGACCCTGATCCAGGCCGCCAACTACCTGGACATCCCCTTACTCTACAAGTACTGTTGTAAACGTATCTTCTTAGACTACATCAAGGACCGTTCTGTGGAGCAACTCCGCGCCGTCTTTGAGCCACGCGAGGAATCCGCGCCCCCGAACAATTGATCGTTGTGCATATTTCTGATTTGCTGACCGATCCTTACTCCACGATAAATTGTGTGTTTCCCTCCATCTCTGTTCTTAGACTATTTTAGAAACGTTTCTGTCGAAAAATAATAGTCGCTCATGAGTCGCTCAAATGTTGAAATTATGGAGAAATACATACTTCTGGCTGGCCTGTTTGCTAAAGATGGCGTCCGAGGGCAAGGTTTGACGCTCAACAGGAAAGTACCCTAATTAGCTGGCCTCAGTCGCTTTTGAACTAGTTTCCAATGGCCTGTACTACTTTTTGTACTAGTTTTAAAGGGCCTCGGTAGCTTTTGTACTAGTTTCCAATGGCCTGTACTACTTTCTGTACTAGTTTTAAAGGGCCTCAGTCGCTTTTGTACTAGTTTCCAATGGCCTGTACTACTTTTTGTACTAGTTTGTGTACTAGCTGTTTAGATCGTACTCAGATCCGGAACAAGCGATCGTCTTCTTGATCCACTTGCCTTAGCAATCTTTAAGACGTGCGACATTTAAGCAATATCAATATCCGGACATGAAAAACTGTTCAGTGTTGTCCTTGAGCAGTCATTGATGCCCGCTTACGTCGCCAGCTGTCCCCTCCATGCTCGTCACCTTATCCGTCTCCTTGACAACGCGCCGCCGGCAAAGCTGCCACTCGGTTCTGTGGCCACCCCAATGGACGACGACGATCTGGATATTGCGCTTCCCGGCAACAAGGTGAGCTCCCTTTAGAGAACTCGAATTTTTAGAGAGAAAAAGAACTCGAAAGGCTCCTAATCTTAAAATCTGTATCGATTGGCAAAATGCACCACCTTTAATTCAAACACTGCTGGTTTTCAGGGACAAAAGACGATCCTCGATGATCTGTTCGGGGCTCCGAAGCGTGCGACATCGGCATCGCGCACCCAGAGCCGTGGCGGTGACCTCGGAGACCTCTTCTCCAGCGGACCGTCGAGTCGGCCCTCTTCGGGCAAGAAGCCCCATGTCACCTTCGAGAGCGATGCGAAGAAGAAGGACTCGTTGGAGGACTTGCTCGTCGAGAAGCCGGCGAAAGGACTTCAGGCGCCTCCAGGAAACCCATCGGCCTCGAGGGAAGTCGAGCAACTGAGGAGGGAGTTGTCGGAGCTCCGTTACGAACGCGAAGAGGAACAAAAGGCGACGCGCGACGCTCGACAGAGTCTTGGCTCAATTCGTGCAGAACACCAGAGGGAGCTGGACGATCTGCGAGATCAGCACAGGTGGGATTAAGGGGTTAAATACTGTGTCATAGTTTAATATCTATTACCCCTGAATTGACCTCCGTATTCGTTCTTTTAAACCTGCCTATTGAAGTCACTACTTGCGAACGTGAAGAGGAACTATAAGTCTAAGATCCTCCACTTCTTCAGGAGACAAATCTCGGAGTTGACGAGCCAGCACGCGATGGAGATCGCAAGTCTAAAGGCAGGCTTCGACGCGGAGAGGAGCCGGCTGCTGGCTGACCAGAGTCGCCAGGGCGAGGTGGAGAAGGTGGTGGACAAGGTGGAGTCCATGAAGGAGTACTTGGAGCGCATCAGCGGAAGCGTCACGCGGCTGGGCGACCGCCAGGCCCTCGAGGCGGAGGAGCTCCGGAGAGCGAGTGAGGCCGAGTTACAGGAGCGGAGACGCCAACTGGCTGAGGAAACGCGCCTTCTGCAAGCCGAGAAGCGCAAAGTAGAGCAGATCAACGCGCAGCTGATGGACGTGTTCGAACGTCACAAGCTGCTTCTGGAGCAGGTGAGCCCTATCGAGGGAAAACAATATGTTTTTCTGTCCTAACTCGTTTTTCTGCTTTGTAATGAGGGTTCTCCACTTTATGCACGAAAAATGACACCTATTGACCCTTCAGTTCAGGACAAGCAGAGCCTGGAGGAAGAGAGGCGACGCCTGGCAGACGAGAAGCAGAAGTTCAAGACGGACCAGCGAGAGCTGCTCTACATGTTAGAGCGCCGTAAGATGGAGATCGACGCCGACAAGAGCGGCTTCATGGCCGAGCAGCAGAACCTTCTCGTCCGTGTGATGAGCGAGCGGGCGGCGCTGGACGA
The DNA here is from genome assembly GCA_000757755.1 of Steinernema glaseri. NCBI lineage: Eukaryota > Metazoa > Nematoda > Chromadorea > Rhabditida > Steinernematidae > Steinernema > Steinernema glaseri. The sequence continues at coordinate 30,364 of KN169516.1, forward strand.
GGAGAAGAAGCAGTTCGCCCGGCAGAGGGACGCTGATGTGGCGCGCATCCGCGAGGAAGCCGAACAGCTCGAGCACAAGGTTCTTCAGGTGGACCGGGCCCTTGGCGCGCTGGAGAACGCACGCTCGATGTACTCGTCGAAACATAGCCACGTGAGTCTTGGGAATGGGGTTGGAATTGAATTTCGGACTTTTGAGGGAGCAAAGAAAATTTCTAGCCTCGGGATTGGGCCTTTTCCAGTACTACTTCTGATGTGTCTTTCTCCAGCTTGTGCAACTCGAGGAGGTACTCATGGAGGAGTGCGTGAAGCTCGAGAGATTCCGTGGAGCCATCGCTGACCACCCCACCAAGGAGACCCCCTACTTCTGAGGCTCTCTGTGTCGTTTGAATAAATGGACATAAACATGTCGTCCCTTGGAAAGATCACACGTTCGGTCGCTGCTCTTACCTCCTCATCTCGTCTTCAGTTGCCTGGATATTCTCCTCTTTGGGATATTCTCTGTTTCAAGCCTTTAAAATAATTCGCGCCCATGAGGCTTCAAATGGTAAAAGTTGCCAGTTCGGAGGACTTAACCTTCTTTTGCTGTGAAAGTACGTCGCCATTCTCAAGGCGTGCGTCTCAAGGCGGGAAACACATCTACCTATTGTCCTTATCAGTCCACGGCACATATGCTCGGCTTTCTTTCGGTCGTGCCCCCTTCGGGAATTTATCAATTCGCCGCGAAAAACTTTCCATCTGATAATCAGCGCCCATCACTGTCCTTCAACAAAACGTATTCCAGAGACTTATGGCGACGTTTAAGCTCGTCTCATGCGACGGCGAAATCGTCGACATCTCAGAACGCGCGCTCCAGCAGTCAGTGATGCTCCGACAGATGCTACAGGAGACTCATGGCGACGCAGAAGCGGCTATCCCCGTCCATAACGTGGACGGACCCACGACGCGACGGGTGGTCAAGTGGTGCGAGGCGCACAAGTTGGACCCACTCCCCGAGGTGGAGTCACGGGATGTGGGGCCTCGTCCCGCACCGCCAACATTCGAGATGCCCCGCTGGGACCGAGAGTTCTTCGCTGAACTATCCATCGCCGACGTGGCCAAACTGGTCATGGCGGCCAACTACTTGGAGATCACCTGGCTCTACAAGTTCTGCTGCAAGCACATCTTCGCGGAATATATCAAGGATCGTCCAGTCGAGGAGCTGCGGACGATCTTCGAAAGCCGCGAAGCTGTTTCTTCTTTACCCTGACCGTCGTGTTTTGTCCCCAAGTTTCCCCAGATATCAGTCTTCTGTGCGACCCTGCAAGCCAACTATGGCCAGATTCTTTGCTCAACATTATACTTTTCCTTGGTTCCCGGTGGATCCAAATAAAAATCGAGTGAGAATCTGAGGGAAAATTATGCTGAGTAGTCCAGGATTCAACTGAGAAATCTTTATACAGGCACTTAGTGCTCGGGACAACATAACCGGTACGAGGAAAGGCGTTCTTCGGCAGGAGGGAAGAAGCGGCGGCGGAGAGACCCGTAAGGAGAGAGCTGGCGGCGCTCCGCTAGGCGTCGATATGCTCAAAAGTGGCGAGTTCGTAGTCGCCGAAGTTGCGGCGGATGTCCCGACTGAGCGCCTCCATCTCGCAGCGCGCCGAGATCTCTTCGAGCTCGGGGTCCGTGGCGATCTCATACTCGTCCTCGTAGCCGATCGAGCGCACCGAGCGTCCGCGGATCGGAGCCGAGAACATCCGAGAGGACGCCAGCGAGGAGCAAATGCTGTCCACGTCCGCGTCGTTACCTAAGCGAAGTGCTCGATATCATATGTACTACGGTTGACGAGAACCAAATTTCAAACTGGATTTTTTCCTTGAAACATTTCCAAAGGGGTCAGATATATTATTGAGATGTTTTCTTTGCTTTTTAGCGTTCCGCTTACACATGGAATGTTATCTGTTTTTAGGGAAATATTTCGAACAGAGTCGGTCTCATCATAGAAATATTTCCTTCTGTGCTTAACAGAGGAGGTTTTTAACTTCCGTTCACAAATGAACGGGAATTTCTTTCATGAAGGCTCCATATGAGTCGACCTCACATGTGGAATCCAATAAAAATCTGGATGTCAATTTCTAACCTCTAATCGCTGTTTTTGCGCTTATTTGTACTTTTTTATGTATACAAGATGATATCTCGACTCACCCGTGTCGACGAGTGCCTTCTTCGGGGGCCGACCGCGGCTCCCCTTGCGTCTTCTCCGGCCACTGGAGCCGGACGTTCCCATCACATTTCCCTTGAGCACGCGCTTTAGGTCGTCGAGTCTGCAAGTTCACTTTACTCATACGGCCACAGTACCCTTTGACGTACCTATAGGAACCAATCATCTCGGAGTCGGAGTAGACCGCGTCGGAATCGGCGTTGTCGTACTCGGTGTGGCACGCAGAGCTTAGTTCTCGACGGCGGTCAGCCATGGAGCGCGTCGACGCGGACAACGCGGTTGGAAACGGCGCACACTCGTTTCCGTTGTCGAAGCCGTCTACCGTAGCCAACTCTCGGAGCATCCGGTCAACCCGGTTTGCCGCCGCGTTGAGTCGGTCCAGCGCCGAGAGACTGCCGTGCTGACTTCTAAGTAGCGAGGCGTCCGACTGGAAGGAACCCTGGCTGCTGAGCCAGGCGGGGAGACGGGGGCCGTTCCGCGTCAAGGAGAAGTGTCCCCTCCTCGGGGGACCGGGAACGCCCTCCTCCGCATCCGAGAGCTCGGAGTACTGTCGCGCGAGCGCGCCCTTGTAGCCACTCTTCGGGTTTCGGTTTGCGTCGAAGAGCGACGCCGAGGAGCTTCTTCTTCGGCGGCGATTCTCCCGGGCGATCATGTCCGGCGTGATCCACTCCATCTCAGAGTCCGTCTCCACGCCCACATCGATGGAGTAGAGTCCCGACGCCAAGGAAGAGGTCATTGACGACAACATGTCCAAGGGGTTCTGGGTGATGCCCACGCCCGTCGAAGTAGTCTCTTCTCCGGGGAGCGAAACCAGAGAGCGCGTGTCATCCAGTCGGAACGACGTCGGGAGACCAGGTTCCGGCTCCCTGCGGAAGACGTACGCCTTCAGGGCCCCGTTGACGACCACAGGACGGTCATGATCGAATTTGAAGTCGCGCGGCCGTAGCGCCAAGTAGATCTCCTCAGAGACGAGGACTCGGTGACGGCCAGCAGCCTCCATGAGAAGACGCGAGCGTTCCACTGGCGGGCCAAAGACGTCGTATACGGGCGCCTCCGCCCCGAGCACTACTGACAGTGCCGCGCCGCAGTCGATACCGCAGTGGACACCGCAACCGCGCTCCTCCACGGCTTCGGAAGCGGCAAGTGCGAAGTTAGTCAACGAGGCGAGAAGGTCGCCGATAGTCGACGGAGGATCGTGTACGTTCTTCGCCACTTCGGGAAGCACCCCTACGGCGGCGCTGTAGTGTCCATTCCAGGAGCATAGCTTTTCGATGCCCGGGTAGCGCGCAAGTAGTGCGTCCAGTGCCACCACCACAGCGTTGAGTCGGTCGAAGACGCCGTCGGCGGAGAGCTGAGCGTCGCCGGGTGACTTCTTCGGCTGGATGCGAATGCTGACCACACCCACAGAGTGGCTCAGGTGCGAGTACGGATCGGCCTTCTGGAAGAAGTTGCAAGCGATGTGGCCCGGCAGTGTGTTGAACAGGATCCGCTCGTTCAGGAACTCGTATCGCTCGAGGCGCGCCCGCTCCTCCAGCGTCTAAGAATGAGATACCGTTGGAATGCGATTGGAATGGACGTGAATTTTGAACTTTTCGGTTTTTATGTCAAAAAGGGGAAACGTGAGGAATCTTTTGTGCTAATAAGATCGACTCCTTAAGAAATATTTCTTTCCCGAAAAGGAGAAGCCTTGCATCTATTAACGGAAAGTTAAAACCTGAGGAAACGTTTCAGGTTTGGTCAAAGCAGGTTAAAGCCGCGAAGAAACGTGAAACCGAATTCGATTTCAAGTTACAGTACTACATAGGTTACGGTAGATTACGGTACCTTGAGCACAGCCAGGTAGTCAAAGCGAATCATGCGCTCGTTTCGGCGTGCCTGGAGGTAGATCGTCGCCGCAAGGGAGAGGAGTCCCACCAAGAGGTCCACCTCGACACGCAACCTAAAGGACCCAAATACAGCTCTTTCAAGAACCCAGGTACGTACCCGAAGTTCTTGGAGTAGTTGTAGTAGAGGTCGGAGTGGGTGACGAAAATGTGGACGGAGTAAGTAGCTATGCCGGCGAGCAGCGTTCCGGCCAAGTAGAGGCTGCCGAAGCGGACGAATACGGTGGCGGTGAGCATCCAGAGGGCGCATGAGACCATGGAGTAGTGCACCACGTGGCACACGGAGCTCGCGTCGTAGGCTGGACAGGAGAAGGTGTTCACGATGCCACAGGTGAAAAGCATGGCCACGATGAGTAGGATGGCCACCGAGTGCCCGGCAGCAGTGCGTGTGATGAACTGGCAGAAGCTCTGCAAGGAGGGATACGATATTTGGAAGAAGTCGGTTAAGGGTGGGATGAACCCAATTGCAAAGATGGGTTAAGATGAAAAATCAAAAGCTTGTCGTTATCGTAGGTGCAGTAGACTCACCTGGAAGAAGTTGATGTAAAGCATGAGAAGGATGACGAACATGGCCATGAGGGCGATGATGACGACGACGAGAGTGGTGATCTGCCTAGAACGTTTAGTTTATTCATATGTATTCTTCATACGTGTTATCAATTTTAATTCACTCGCTTGCAAACAGATAAGATACCGTACCTGGGCAAGACGAGGACGTGGAAGATGCCATAGACAACGAGGAAAAAGATGCTGATGGCGAGCGCAGGGATGAACCAGCGGTCCATCTGGATATGAAACTGAACAGAAGAAGTGTGGACGCCGTCTACCGTAACCCTACCCCGGTCTCGGCCTCATCGTTCTTGAAGCGGAGCGTCACCTTGTGGATGAGCTTGGACTCGTTCTCCTCGGTGAGGTCGTCCATCTTGGCGCGCGGCGGATCGGTGAACTTACGTTTCCTGCGCCCACCCAAGAGTACGGTAGTGGATTCATTGGACGCGGCTATGGCCTGTAGGAGCCGGTTGATCGCCTGGGGTACAGTGACGAGAGAGAAACGGCGCTGATTCGGGAATAGAAGGGAATGGGGCAGCTGCCCCTGCTGGCTAGGGGCTCCCGGCACGATGGACCACCCGCCGTCCCGTCGGTCAAGTGGGAATTCGCCTTCGACGAGGCGTTTTGTATCGTCGCTGAGTAGAACGACCCTGGAAAATTAGGTGAATCAATGAAAAAAAAATATTTGTTAAGCTCACCCCGGGAACGACTTTTCCTGGAGGGCGATGGCTTCGTCGACGGCATCGCCGATGATGTCGTAGTGCCACTTGGTGACACCTACGATCCCAGCAGAGATGGGTCCCGACGCGATTCCCACTTGGACGTTCAAGTCGGCAGTAGTCGAGTCGCAGAAGCTGCGAAGCATGTCCCGAAGCTCGCAGGCGAACTGCGAAGCGAGTCGGGCGTGGTCCCCGCGGATTGAGGGGATTCCCGACACGACCAGAATCCCGCTGGATTGCACTCGCACACAGGCGTTCCTCTACAAGGGTACGGTAGAAGTAGGTTAAGGGAGGGGTGAATTTCTGATTTGTGTCCGTCTATGGTTGACGAAGATTTGCAAGGGATCTGGCCCAATAGTCCTGGATCAAATGGATTTAGAAACCCCGACATAAGCAGAACTATGCCACTACAGTAGGGAGCGTACCTGAGCTATCTGGTCGATGCGAGAGTTGAACTCGTTAAGTAGGCGAGCTCCATCCTGGACGCTGATCTGCGCAAGGAGCGCATCAAGGTGCGTGAAGCGGGCGAAGACGACCCTGAAGACAATGTGCCATATTAGAGTAGGGCCCTTTTCTTTTAAGGTAAAAAAATGTTCGGATATGTCCATTCGGATATGCAATTATTAAAGCGCTGAGGCGATGATTAATCGAAGATGCCTTCTTTTTTCAAACTATGGTTTGATTTGCGCGGAGACCCTTTTGTCTTTTGCGGGAAACCATCGCTCATACAGATTTGACATCTGTCATGTGACGAGCGCTCGCCTATTTGGCCCAAGGTCAATTGAGGCCTCGGGCGCAGTGACAGTGATATGTCCGTCACACCTGGACCTTCCTCTGACTGACGGCTATGAATAGTAAAACGGTTCCAACTAGGGCTAACGAATAGAACACTCAAGCTTCACCACTTATCGAACCACCTATCAGTTTCAACTCTTTCTGCATTTGGCTAATACATATTACTGTTGACAAGGATGTCTTAAGAGCTCAGCTTCTTTGATTCCTACACGACGCCCGCATGTTCCGTCGGGGCGGCCGAACAAGAAGAAACGCAATTTGATCCGAGGTGATCGATCTGCGTCGCTATTTTCTTCGACGGCCCGACCTGCAGAAGGTTACAGCGAAGGCGGGTTGACCCCCAAGGGTCGAGTCACTCGTCGTTCTGCATCGGGAATTGACGCAAAAACGTGACGAGACAGTGATTGCTTTCGGGTTTGGGAAAGCGAAAGTGACTGTTGGAAACGAGAAAAGGAGATGCTGGGGAGTGGGGTTGAAAGTGATCTTTTGAATCCGGAAGTAGAGAGCGTGAGGAGCCGGAACTCTGCAGATTAGAGAAGTATTTTTCTGTGAATCACAGAAAATCATCACAGACTGTGAAAAGGTTGAATCCTATGGAAATATTTCCATAGAGAAGGATAACCTTTCAAGTGTTAAGGAAATAATTTAAAAAATGGAGAAATATTTCCGTTGTGGAGTCGACTCCATTGGAAACGTCTCTTCCATAAACAGTGACTGTTCATCTGTTAGCAGAAAGATTAGAATTCGACTATCAGACCTGTCGACCTGTCCAGAGAGTCCATTGAAGTCCACCGGGTTTGCTTGCTAGAACGAGCTCACAAACACTAAGCAAACAAGATCGGTTTATTTGTTCAATTGGAGCTTATAAGCTCTTTTTCATCCCCTTCTGCTTCTCCAGATGGAATTTAACCTTGTCCGTTGCATGTGTTTTGAAAGTTTCTAGGCAGTGGTTCTAGCGGCTCTGCAGCGGTCCAAGACCACCTGCATGAGTAAGACGAGACTCCGTACAGAGACGTCTCTTCGCTTTTTGTCTCCTTTCGAGCGCACGTCTCCCCCGCACGAAGAAGCAACTCATCGATCATTGGCGATCGGCGCCCTCGGAGCGCCTCTTTGTTTGCCTCCTTCCCGGTGCGGTTTTCGGGACACGACGGAACAAGCGGAACGAGGGACGCCTGTCGCCTGAGGGGACGATTACGGTGTAAACAGCGCGACGAACGCCGATTTGTCATTTTTTCGGTGTCGATTAGTCAAATGGGGCGATTTATGGCCGAGCAGGCTTGTTCCCGCGGCAAATTTGTTTTGCAGGAATGTGCCGTAATTGCAACTCCGGGGGAGCCTAAAGGGGCTGGCCGTGCCGCCGCCGTCGTAAAAGACGTCTTCCGGAGAGAGTCTCCCGAAGCAGAGCAAGCACTTAGGTGTACAGATTGCTGGAGAGCCTAACAACCTAGGGGAACTAGAGCAAAAATTGGGCCATCAAACGACTTATAGTCCAAGTTCATAAGCAAATGATATAAATACTTACGTGGCCTGGGTGTAGTGCTGCACGTAGAGGTGCGGGACTTCGGTTCCGATCTGGCTCTGAAGCGCCGAGGAGATGACATGTGAAGGAAGGGACGAACTGAGCAGTTTGTTCTGCAACGCTAAGGTAAGCACTAGATCATCGGACGAGGTATACCATGCGGAGACTCTCGTCGTGGGAGTTCTGAGCGCAGAGGATCGCATTCCGTGCGTTCAGAAAAGCCGCACGGCAGAGCCGCGAGCGCGTCACGAAGAGGTAGATGCCGACGAAGTGCGCCCAGGTGTGCACGAGTAGCGTGGCCAGGAACTGGAAAGGGGACGTTAAGAAGGTCGGCTGAGAATTTTATGCTGGTTGCTAATGGTCCAGGTGGCGGCATTTCTCTTTTATTTCTACGAGTCTCTCGGGTTTTTTTACTATTTGAGTTTCCTTTCGCCCGTGTAGCTTTCCAGAGGATGGGGCTTGCCTCCTTCTTCCTAATCTGATTCTTCGACAAAAAGAGAAGAAGACCCACAATAGTCGGTTCCATCCCCTCGACCGTTCCATTCTTAACCGCAGCTGCTACTTCGTTAAATAAGAAGCCACCCGTTTTCCCCTCCACTCTTCCTGCTTCTTGCCCCGTCCAGTAGCCCCGCAAAGGTTTTTCCGCCGAAAGACTCCTTTGTCCCGTCCACCACATGGTTCCATGCGTTTTTCCGTAATTTACGACCGTTTTGCGCTTATTAGGAACCAGTTGCTCGTGCGAGACCGCGGATTCTGCCCCGCCACCGTCGTAATCCCCTTCCGGCCCGAGGTGGAAACTTCGCTGTAAAAGCGACGTCGTAAACGGGTCCTAATGTACGGTAATTAACTCCTCTGGAGACTCTTCTGCCCGGGAGTCCACTCGGGCAGCTGTTCTTTGCGGCGGCGGCGGCGAAATCCGATTCCCCCGAGGAGTCGACGGGGCAACAACAGATTGCGCGCGCGCGGTCCGACAGGTGGATTTGATATTTGGAATCGCCCGAGGGCGCAGCTTTACGAGCGCCCGATCGATCGTTATCTCGACGGCCGTTATGATTGATTCCTGGAGGCGGCGGAGGGGATCCCGAGAGGCGGCTGGAGCGCCCTAATCGCGGCGGTAATCTTGGTAATCTCGTTTGGGACGCGTCGCGCACACTAATCTCGAGAGCATCGATTGATGCAATTTGCATAGAAGAGGGGAGAGGCGCAATTAGGGTATGAGTCACCGGGTGGGAAGTTCAGAGCGACCTGGGTGCAGGGCACTTTGGAGGAGGAAGGAGGACCGTAGGGCCATTGGATCGATGGAACCGAAGCGAATGGCAGACAAAGGGTAAAATCGGCCTTTGTGGCTCTATTTATCCAGTTTGTTCAGGGGAAATGATATTAAACCTTAGCTGATAATATCCAACACTTGAGGGGGACAGGCTTGATTAAAGGAAAGCTTACACAAACCCGAAGGGCCGTTTGGACCAATCTAGTTGTAACCCTGCAACTCTAGGAAAAATAAGGCCGACTATGTTATAAGGATACTTCAGGCAAACCCAAAGAAAACCCATTAAGAATCGTGTAAACTTTGACGAAAGGAAATTCACAAAGAAGCTAAGGCACAGAGGTGAAGCCATACTTCTTCTTTGGACAGAAGAAACCGACCTGATCGTGGTAGAAGTCGGGCAGCGTCGCCAAAACCACACTGAGGGTCTGCGCACAGGAGAGAGTCACGCCCAAGCCGACCGAGGTCCACAGCTCGAACGGGTAGATCGTGTAGACGGCGAAGTAGGCGACCACCGAGGGGAGCAGCGTTGTCTGCGAGCCCTGGACGAACATGGCCCCCAGCGTGGCGGCGGTCCAAACCGCGACCAGCGCCATCTCCACGCGCTCGGAGCCTCGGTGGGAGCGGTAGAGCAGAAGCGCCTGGAGACAGAGGGCGAAGAAGGCGGCGAGGACGGCGAGCACGAGGGTCAGATCGGGGTTGAGGAGATGGTTCAGGCCGACCAGAAGGAGCATCGCCGTCTGCACGCCAAGAAGGTGGCTGACGATGGCTCGGTTCGGCTCGCGCTGCTGTCGCTGGAAGGAGCGCTCCAGCGCGGCATCGCCGAAGCGGTGCGGTGACCCGCACGGCATGCTTCTTGAGTTGGGTGCGTGGTGTTCAAAACGCGCGTTGCGAGACCGCACTCCGCGGGACCATCTGAAAGGGGAAGGAGCTTCTGAGCTCGGTTCTGAAGAGGGTGATGGACTGGAGCCAAGACTCGGTGACACTCAAATAAACAAGAACGAAATAAAGTTGAATAATGTGCTACCTGGCCACAGTAGGCCACACTTCACGGAGAACAACGCCAATCAACGAAAGCAGCTGGACAAGAAACCGCGGAGACTTCCCCTTCTGCCGAGGAACGGGTTCCTTCGCGCCATCAGAAGCCGCTCGTAATCCGCGGCGTCCACTAATGGAATCACTCGCCGATCGATCAGCGACGTCCTTCGATCGCTCTCGCGCACTTTTAATTAACGCGCGCGATAATCGCGGTCGCGAAGAAGCGGGCGTAGGGAGCCTCGGAGGCACGGTTTTTTGGAGGGTCGGCCGAGGGCCGCAGGTGAATGGCGGTGGCGAGTGATCCGCGGCCGCGAGAACGAACTGCCGAAGGACGGAGGGCGAGGGGGAGGCCAGAAGGCGGAGGCCACGCCTCGAGAGCGCCGGCCGGCGATCGCGCCTGGCGCCCGCCGATAGTCGACTGCGCGCGCGACCGTTTTTTGTCTCTTCTGACTTCTCCCCTCGGCCGCCGAGTGTCTATAGACGGAGACGGTCGCGTCTGTAGACGGCTGTGCGCGGGAGACTGTCGCGCGCGTGGACAGCGTCCACTCGGGCCGCGCGAGGGCCGCGGGGCGGTCGGGGCGCGTCAAGTGGACGGGAACAGTCGTTGATGGTATCAGTTTACGAGGCGGAGGCGAGTATGAGACCCTTAGGACCTCGGCTATCCCATCCCAGCGAGAAGAGTCGAATTTATTCAATTGAGCAGCCGAATCGAGGACGACAAGTGGTCGCTGATCCGGGAAGATCGATCGGCAGATAAGAGACAAGAGATTAGCGAGGATCGGACGAACGCGGCTGCCGCGAACGAAAACAAAGCGCCGAGCGGGGCTAATTGCCGTTAATTGCCGCCCGAGGCGCACGCCAAGAGCCGCTTCTTGGAGACTCTTGTAGCGACACAAAAGGGGCCTCAAGTGCGTCGCGGAGAGGGTCGCCAAACGGAGGAGGGAAACTGTTGTTCGTAGGGTCGCGCCAACCTTCCGCAAACAACGCGCCGTCCCCGATTTGATATATTCAATTCACACATGTTGCGGTAATTACGCTCGCTCGCGCGTTGTAATCCCCGGCGGCTGCGGAACCTGAGTGATGAACCCGAGCGAGCCGGTGGCCGTTACGCGCGTTTGCGTAACAACACGGGGGGTGCCGGCACACCGGGGCCATTAATCAAGCCGGCGATGGAGAGTCCCTTTGGACGGAAGAAGTTGGAAGAGGCAAGGCATGACTCATTGTTTGAGACGGGATTACGGTATTAGGGCCGTCTTGTCATCGGGGTGCCGCTTGGTCTGCGGGGAGAGAGCTCCGTTGGGAGTCTTGAAGTAGGAGGGGAGAGGTCGGGGTTCGTTACAACTCGGGTTCGGACAAAGGTTTAAAACGAGTTGATTGATTCGAGTCGCCGAAAGGGGCGCTGGAACGCCGCTCCTTCGAAGTGTCCAGAGGCGGAAGGATGTGATCAGAACATCAAGTGGGGGTGTTCCAAAGGACAAACACTAAGAAGTCAGAAGGAAGGTCATTTCCGAAGATTGAGGACAGGATAAGAAGGTACAACCGTGGTGCAAGAAGTTCCCGGAAAGATCAGCACATCACTCAGAAGAAGTAGCACAGAGATCGGCTCGAGATCTCTCGGCTGGCGAGTCCGAGTTGCGACAGTCAGATCGATGACCTCTGCCCTGCCTCCCTTGTCCGCGGGGGGCGAAATGCAACTCAAGAAGAAGGGCGATTTTGACAACTCTCGACCCTCTCAAGAAGGACAGCGATGCAAGGGATAGATCGAGGCAGAGTGACACGTGTACACAGCTTGATGAGGCAGCAGCGATAGAGCACTAGGTCTCGTAACCTGGGAGACAATGGACTCATCGACGTTTATAGAGGCGAGGATCCCATAAGGGAGGGGCTCCAAAGAACTATGCTCAGGGAAACTGCGGAATTGCGCCTCCTAGTAGGGGACAGGCTGGTCTTGTATTGGCTTGAAAGGAACCCCAATCTGTAGGACGGTCGCCGAGGCCTAGTTCAAACTTCTAGGGATAGGGACCCACAACTAATTTCGCAACGAAACACTCCACTCATTGGCAGTTGATGGATGTGCTTTTGAGCGGCACCGAGGGGGGTGGAGGTGGCTATTTCAAAGAGTCCTACGAAGACTGGTCTCTTGATAGAGCCACAGGTTGCCAATATCTTCTACAGGGAGGCTCTCCAACCTTATCCGCGCACTGGCCAGTCATTGGCCATGGCTAAGCCGATCGAAGGCCAGCAACAAGTGGGCTTACACTATCGCGAAATTACATCTGACATTTGACGTCTTTACATATCTGACAGATCGACCTAAGCCTGCAAGAAGGCCGCGGGGACAAAGCTCGATTGGGATGGTCAGCTAACCCAGACAGACCAGTTGATCAGACTAGTCTAGTCTAGGAAATCTGTCTATCTAGCAGGTGTAGACGACTCCTCGCAGCTCTGGAGAAACGCGGTCCATGGAAGTGACTCTCGGGAGCGGCGCCTCCGGCCTTCCCGATTCCGGCACGCCACATTGCGCAGCGCTGGACGCGCGGGGATTATCGGCGCCGTGATCGAGGCGGCGAGGGAATAGAGCTTTCTCCGAAGACAACAAGGACAGACTATGTACAACAGATCAGATGGCGACGGAGAGTCCTCAAGGGAGCGGCGACGTCGCCCTCCAGGACGGCCTTGCTTGGCTAGGGAAGTAGGAGGAGGCAGGGCGGCTAAAGGCGTTCTGAGACTGCGGCTAATTGGCGGAACTCACCGACGACGAGTGGCGGAAGAGGCCCATGGCGACGCAGCTGTAGTAGGAGTAAAAGGGCGAGGGAGAGCCACCCAGGCGTGGGCCACCCATGGCCCCTTCTTCTTATGTCGCTCCTATAGGTAGGCTCGGTCCTGGTTTCAAAAAGCTCGGAGTTCGGATACTTGCCTGGGTCCCAGAAAGAAAGACCGACGGACGAGCGAGCGATGCAGGCTTTCCTAGGCTGTCCTTCTTCACTCTTTGTCCGTTCTGTGTCGCCTGGCCACCCAATCTTATGATCTGCCTACTTCAGTCTTTCAGGATCTAGGATGACGAGCACTACCGGCACGATTAAGGGTACTATCGAGATGACTCCCGGCGCAAGAAGACGCGATGCAACGTGTGAAGTGGATATCGGCGGAGCGAAATGGTACCTTCTTGGTTTGCCTCACTCCGGAATCTAACTCTCCATGTTCCAGGGCTCTAATTTATTACATTTACGATAGGAGCACGGTATTCGTCATCAGCTGTACTGTCGAGGACAGAAATAAGGTCCTCTGGAACTGCGAGGCACGAGGACAACTCACGGTGCGGAGCAGCGACGAACAGAAGTCAACTCTGGTAAATTGATGCTTATCTATAGATCCTTCTATGGTGGTTTCAGTGGACCGGCTCCTTCACCTGCTTGCAAAGGCGGGACGGTTACGCGGCCTCCGACAGCTTAGAATTTTTTATCTCTGCGAGGGAGATCACCTTTGAAGCCAAGATAGAGGTCACCAAGTAAGTGATTCTAAGGCTTTTGGAGATTCTGGATTTCCTTCTTTCAGGATGACCAAAATCCACCTTTCCTCCCCGACCAACCAGCTTATCGATTGCCTGGACGACGCTGCTTGTCTTAGGGTAGAAGGCGAGAAGCTGTGGGTATCTAAGAAGGTATGTCAGTCCGTTTGGAGTCCTAATCCCACGGAGAGCATTTAGGTCCTCAGCATGCACTCCCCCTTCTTCAAAGCGATGTTCACGAGTAACTTCATGGAGAAGGCGACTGGAGCATACGTCCTCCGGGATGTGAGAGCCGCCACCTTGAAGGCCTTCCTTTGCGTCGTTTACAACTTGGATGTCCCCATGAACGGTAGGACCATCTCCTGTGAGCACTCGGTGATGGACTGCTTCAGCGGCTCGCTTCGAAGGTCTCCTTCGCCTGGGCGACATGTACCAGTGCGATACGGTCCTTCGCTTCTGCCGGGAGCTCTTAAGAAACCCCAAGACGGAATATGTCTCCTTGAAGACCAAGATCATGTTCTGTGATCGCCACGACTACACCCATCTCCTGGCATCCATCATCAGAGAAGCGCCGCTGGACGATCTGAAGGAGTTCGTCAAGAATGGAAATAATGGTCACTTGAACCCCTTTGCCCACCAACTTATCGAGGAGCGCCTGGTTCGTTCTGATGTTACTATCATTTATCTTGACTGAATAAAATCGACCGCTGTTTTGAAGGTGTCCCGTTCTCTGCAAGCCTGTTTCTTCGAAGGACATAGTCATGAACGTTGGTGAGTTAGTTCAAGGCACGGGAGTAGAGTACTACTTCCCTTGGGTCTTCTTCAGCCTCCTGTCTAGACAACCGCCTTCTATGCTGCTCCAATATCCGTAGACTCGTCTATGTATCATCCATATCTCGTCTAGACTCGTCTATATATGTCTCGTCTCAGACTCGTCTATGTCTTGTCTCAGAAGGTGAGTGTGTGACTCCTGCCTTCTGTCGGATTGTGTGCCGCTTACTCGGAGGATTTGAGGCCATGGACGGCATGTACTTTTTAAGATCGCTCTAAGGAGACAGTCAAGCAGAATGTATAAGGCTCGGTTTGTCTCATTTAGATCATCTTTGGGTCATCGGGAGAGTCCTTATCAGTCCCCGTTTCCTGGGTTCGGAAAGTCGTAAAAAAGAAACTTGTCGGACAAACTCTCAGGGCTCCCAGTGGGGACTTGTCCTGTGAAAGCTGTGAGGGAATAAAGCTTTGTTCGAAGGCAACAAGGACAGACTATGTACAACAGATCAGATGGCGGCGGAGAGTCCTCAGGGGAGCGGCGACTTCGCCCTCCAGGGCTGCGTGAAGGCGTCTTCGTTCGGCTCGGGGAACAGCCGGAGGCCGAGCTCCGACGTCGTGTGGCGGAAGAGACCCATGGCGACGAAGCAGTAGTAGGACTGAAAGAGCGAGTGTTAGGGCGTGCCTCCAAGGATGGACTTACTATGTAGATGAGGTAGATCGTGTAGACGACACCGAGGATGCCAAGGATGACCCAGGCGTAGGTCAGTGAGCCGAATTGGTCCTCGACGTACTGGTACAGGAAGAAGTAGTTGATGGCGATGATCAGCAGCGAGATGAACGTCGTGAAGATCTTCAGACCTCTGAAGATTATCAAGTTTAACAAGTCAGGTTACGGTAGCAAGGGACTTACAGAGAGCAGGCGAACTCGCCCATGAGGCGCCGGTTGGAGCAGAAGGTGAGCACGGGGAGCAGGGCGAAGGGCAGCTGGACCATCTGGATGCAGTTGAGGAAGTCGTTGAGTCCGGTGATGTGCTCCACGCCGCGGGCGAAGACCGTCACCACGAGGGTCGGCGCGATGGCGAGCGAGCGCGTGATGAGGATGCGCTTCCAGCGGCAGATGTCGATCTGCAGGAATCCCTCCATGGCGAACTGTCCGGCGTAGGTGCCCGTCATGGTGGAGCTCTGGCCGGCGGCGAGGATCCCGATGGCCCACACGTAGAGGGCGGCGGCGCCGAAGGTGCATCCCAAGAAGACGCCTCCGTGGAAGATGTCCGAGATGGCGTCGTCCGTGTTGTTCGGGAAGACCGTCCTGTAGTAGGAGGGCATGCCGTTGTGGTTGTCCATGCACGAGTCCCTCTGAAGGAGAGGTGGTGAAGGAGCTGAGGCTGAGAAGGACTTACGATGTCGGCGTTGGAGCGCTGGTAGAGACCGTCGCCGAAGACGGAGACGACGAAGAGGTTGATGATGAAGGAGCACACGAGCGCGACGGCCGACTCAATGCAGAAGTACTTGTTCGCCTCGACCACCTTCTCCTTGCGGTGGCGGTCCACGCGACGGCTCTGAAGTAGAAAGATTAATAAGAACCGCGGGAAAGCTACCGTACCTTGACGAGGGCGCTGTGGAGGTACAGGTTGTGGGGCATGATGACGGCGCCGACGATGGAGACTCCTTGGAGGAGCTGCGCCATGCCGCAGTCCTTGCACCAGGGAAGGAACATGCCCGTGAACACCTCTCCCTGAATCAGGAACGTGAGCGAGGACGGGACAATGGGGTCCTACCGCGTTCGGCTCGGTCCTGACGAACTCGTAGCCGAAGGTGATCGCCATTATGGAGATGAGGAAGGCGAAGATGAACTCGAACTTCCGCACGCCGTACTTGTCGAGGAACATGACGGTGAACGTGTCCGAGATCGTGATCAGCACTCCTCCCCATAGCGGGATCCTGCAACGATGGGCCTGTTTGTGATGGAGAGCGAGAGGAAAAAGAGGACACGGGTGGGGGTCGAACCCTCGTCGATCGTTTTGTGGTCGGTGAGTCTACCATTGCGCCATATGGTCAACTTCACAGGCATGGAATGTTGCTGTGATACGGGTTCGAGGCAGAGCTATGCGACTTTTGAGATTTTGCCTCAAAACTTTTACGAAAAGCACGCATTTGTCTTACAAAAAAAACAATTTTTTTCCGACTGGAAGAAAGCGATTTTGGGAAGCTAAGCAGAGAAATGTTTAGCGGCGAGCGATTTGGACGATTTTCAATTATTTATACCGAAAAGTACACTTTTTTAAAGTTTTGAGGCTTTTTTGGGTTTTGATGTTTGCCACCCTGATTTCAGGACCTTTTAGAGAGGCAGAACCCCAGCTCAATCCCATGCTGCCCTCCCTACTTTCGAAGGTCGTCCTGCCCACTGGCACTTATCACCGCCGCCGGGGTCTTCTGCGTTGCATCATAGGCGCACGTGGAGCCTTTCGCTCTCTTCGGTGGCGCTTTAAATCACCCGAACGACCCGGCTCGCTGATAACGCCTTCGATCGATCACTCACGCTTTGTTGGAGAGGAGGTAGAGGGCGATGGCGGTGCCGATGACCTCCTGCATGTCGGAGCCGATGATGGCGATCTCCACCATGATCCAGAGGACCCAGCGCGGAGCCTTCGCGTAGTAGTCGAAGGCGATCTCAGCCATGTGTTTCCCGGTGACGACGCCTAGTCGGGCGCTTAGTCTTTGCAGCAGCATCCCGAGGATGTGTGCCGCCAGAAGCACCCAGAGCAGCTGAAGGGTACGGTAATCAGCAGGGTTCACAAGGACTGGGTTTTGGTCTTTCGAACTGTTGGGGCTTCGGTGACCCTTTTGATCAAATTTAAGCTCGAAAGTAGAGGAACGTAGTCGAGCTGACCACACCTTGACTTCAAGAGCTTCTTTAGCATTCTAGAAAGCCACAAAATCGAGAGTTCGACACTAGATTCCTTCCCAAAGCTAAGGGGCAACGAAGACCCACCTTGTACTTGGAGACGGCGCCCGATTGCAGGTCACTCTCGATGTTGCCGGGGTCCAAGTAGGCGATGCTCATAAGGAAGCCGGGTCCGGTGAACGCCCATAGCTTCTTGAAACTCAGGAAACTCTAAAAGAGACTGCTTAGAGAGTGTTCTAGCAAGTCCAGAAGAAGCATAGATTCTCTGAAGCCCTGTAAGTCCCCAAAAAGAAGCCAACTCACGTCCGGTCCTTCGGGGATGTCCACCTTGACGTCCAGGAGGTCAGAAGCGTCAGAAGAGGTCCTCCTCCTCGTCTCCTCACAACCCTCGTCACCTCCGCTCTCGATCGTCCACACGGAGGAGCCGCGCGGGGAGCACTTCGACTGGCGTGGTTCCATCATGGCGGCAGACGATCCACAAGTGCCTCTGTGTCTTATCGCCGCGGCGAAGGCCCCTTTTGAGCGCGCGAGAGGCGCCCTCAGGCACGTCGGCCCGCTTATCGCGGTTGTCTTTAATCGCGCTCGCCGACCGAAGTTTAGGGTTCGGCAAATGACGTGCTGATCTTTGCGAGTTCAAAGGAGAACGGCGCGATAAGCGAGTCAACACGGATCCCGGCACAGACTACGGTAGAGGCTGCAGCCCAGAGGGGGTTTAGGCTGTGCAGAGTGGTGGTCGATGAGAGTTCAGAAGCGCAGATAAGGGTGGGTCGAGGGAGCGGCGGCTTCTCGACGCCACGAGGCGCAAGAAACTCTTATCGATCGAGAGAAGGAGCGGGAAGGTGTACTTGGGTGGAAGTCTCTCGAGGGAGCGGTGATTGGCCTGCGGGAGCGTGCTAGGTAGGAGCTGGAAGCTGCCGGGAGTCCTTGAAGGCACCAGGGACTCCAGGGAATTCATTCCTTCGTTTGTGCGCCAAAATCTCAGGAATGTGTGGATCTCACCCTTGCTTCGATGGAATTTCAGAGGACCTGTCAGCTTGTCAGCCTCCACGAATGCCGCCCTTCTCCAGCCTCTTATCTTCTCCAGAAGCTAGGAGCCGAGACACAGACGAGACTTAGACAGTCTGCGACATCAGACATCGGCTTCTGTCGACCGACGTCACCACTGTTCCATGATCTTCTCCGCTCGCCCTTGGGGTGCAGAGGTCCCTTGGACCCGCCCATCCGATCCTGGAGTGGTTGTTTGAACGCCGCCGGAGCGCCTGGTGGTTGCAGTGGCCGTCGAATCGGCTTATGAGAGGCTCAGGTGACGAAGGAGTCTGATGAAAACGGGACCGCCCACGATGGAAGACTCGGATCTCGCCACGACCACCTTGGAAATCTTTCCAGCATACGGTAATCCTGCTGTGTGAGGGATTTGAGGTTTTGGAGTTCATCTGCTTGTGGACTTGTTGGGTTAATAAAAGGTTCTCTTTGATCGTAGCCGCTGTTTCTAGCACCGCGACCTCCGTGTTCTTGTTAAGTACTTTGTGCTCCTGAAGGTATGCTCCGAGGGGACTTGTGTGGCTTTGATTTCGAACGAGTTGAGAGGACAAGGCTGAAGTACTTCTGCGAGTCGTCATTCTGCCATGTTTTGTGTAGAGCCTGTAGAACCGGCGACTTTAGAGGCTAATTGTTACGAAACGTTAAGTATTTGTGCAGTCTTTGGTCCGTTTAAAGCCTCCTTACAGCTTCTAGCTCCGAGCTAGAAGGCTCTCGCAGGTGAACTCATAGCCGCTGCTCTCGAGAGACTTCCATCTCATTTCAAATTTTCCTTTTTCAACTCGTTTGGCGTGACGTAAACTCGACTTCCACTATGTAACTCCTTGTTGCAGATGGATTCACGATCCGAAGAAGAAGAAGAAATCGACATCTTCGATCAGAGATGGATTGAGAATGAAGCTAGGAGCGTTGTACAGGCCGAAGAAGGTGGTGAAAACAACGTTTTGTTGTTTGAACGTGGAGAGCAAGGTGAAGAAGGCAATCCGGCTTCACGTTCCACCAATGGGAGAAAGAGGACGGGACGACAACGCTCCCAACGCGGTAAAAGGACCGAGAAGCGAGCAAATAAAGTACTCTCCGAAATGAACGCATTGTTTCCGTCCGCCCAAGAAGGTACTCCTTTGGCGAAAGTAGCTAGGTAAGACAAGTCTTGGGACATGCGTTTAATGACTCTCTATTCAGGAGAGAAGTTGGAAACGTTGATTCCACTGAAAACTACGTAAATCGCCTGCGTTCCTACACGGTAAGTGAGCTTCTCCTAGTCTCAATCCTAAAGTAACTGTGTTGACCTTTAGGAGAAAGGATGGGAAATAAATGCGCCAAAGCTGTCGCCGAGGGTATGCGCCTCCCATGGATGGCAATTGACCGAACGCCGCATGCTCTCCTGCAGCGACTGCGGTGCCTACATCCACGTTACTTTGCCAGACGCTGGCAGTGGAACATTTGCAGCCTACACCGCATCTGTGATGTAAGTTCTCTTCTGTGGCCTGTGGTAGAAGCAACAAAAGGACACTTAATTACTCTGTGCAAATTTCAGGCACCACATCGAGCGAATTCTAACAGGACACAACCCCGGGTGCATCTGGAGAACATCCGTCTACCAGGAGCCTCTGGAACCCATTGTTCCCAAGAAGATCTTGAGCGCCATCGAGGAGAGATACGACAATTTGGAGCGGATCGATTTCAAAGACTTCAGAATCAAGCCTGTGCCCGAGTTGACGCCGAGGCATCTCAGCAAGTTCGATGGCAAGAACGCGGGCATCGTCCAGTTGGCGATTTGCCATTGGGAACCCACGTGAGTGTTAGTCTTCCGTCAGCAATTCGACCATTCTCACCGTTACAGAGGTCACAGAGGTTACAAAGAGATCAAGTGCGATAAGTGCCAGCGGGAAGTTTCGCTAATTCTCTTCGATACGGCCTGTCCGTTTAATCCTCTGGAGCAGCACCACCGGTGGTGCCCAATCTTCGACGATGGAAGAGAGCACTGTCGCTGGAGAGAACAAATCGAAGCCGTTGCCGGAGTAAATGTACGTTAAGGGCTGTGATGTCCAAGTATATGAAGATTGTTTCAGGAGCATTTGACCCATTTGCAGCAGGTGATGCACATAACGCAGCGGATAAACGAGACGTTCAGAAACTAGGCCCCTACTTCGAAGGATTAGGCGACATGTGCTGTGCTTAGTATCTGTGATTGTGTGGAAACGGGTAGTGTAAAGATATGTTATTTTATTAAATTGTCCCTTTCTTAGTAAAGGTCGTACGATGTTTCAGTGACAGAGCTTCTGCCAGCAGCTAGAAGAATGTGGCCAATTCGGGTCATGTTGGCCACGTTCCCTATATCAACACTGATCACGATGGATCATTGGCTGGACCTGAGAGTCGTCCTTAATGGCTTCAACTATTGCCATCATTGCCTAGGGCTGGCCGTTCTGAAGGCCCTTGGGAACGAAGCGTCTTTCTCGAATCACTTGGAAGAAGTTTATTCGCGGAAAGAGTTCCCGGAGTCATCTTTGAGCGGCGACGACTAGTTCGACGGGTGTGGCGGCCAATAAATACAGAGGAGGACGAGCTACGGGATATATACACGGCGGAGCGGGGGCTATGGCCACAAATGGAGAGGGAGAGACCCGGCGGCGCTAGAAGGTCTCGAAACGGTGGGTGAAGAAGGGCGCGTCGCGGCGCCGGTTCGCGTCGGTGCACGAGCGCCGAATCTGCTCGTTGATGCTGGCAGGCCCACAGCTGAACACTCCGATCTCCGGCGTCTGAAAGGGACTCGAGTGAGCGTGGTGAGACCAGGTCCGGAACCTACCAAGTAGTGCCGCTTCTGGAGGAACTGGAAGAACTTGTCGAAGTTGGGTCGTCCGAAGTGGTTTGTGGCGCGGAGTCCGGTGAACATCGAGACGCCGGCGTGCTTCCCGCGGAAGTGCTTCTCGCAGATGTACTGAAGGAGGTGGGTGGGGGAGAAGACCTTCTGGGCCACTTACCAGCATGGTGGTGCGGAGGTCGAACTTGTGGAAGAACTGTGTGACGAAGATGTGGATCTCGAGGATTCCCTCGGTGAGCGCCTCGACGCCGCGGAGCTCGTCCACGAACCACTCGTAGTTCTTGTGCGAGGGACAGATCCACAGGAAGTAGACCTTCTTGCACCGGATGCCCGTGTGCTTCCCCGAGGAGGTCTCCACGGCGAGGTCCGCGAGGGTCGACGCGAAGGGCGTCACGCCGATACCTCCGCCAATCATCACGGCCACCTCGAAGTTCTGCCACGTCTGAAGAAGGCTTATTGGAGTCCTATCACTACGGCCAGTCGAGTCATTTCAGCTCGAATAGAAGGCTAAGAAGCTGACCTGGTTTCCGTCGCCGTAGGGCCCGGTCATGTGGACGACAGGGTAGGGTCCTCCAGTGGCCTGGGCGATGCTGATCTCGTTGCGAAGGTTCCAAGTCCAGGGCCCAACGGCCTTGATATAGAGCTCGAGGGTAGGCGCCTGGGGCGCCGAGGCGATGGAGAAGGCGTGCCGCTCGTTGAAGGAGCAGCTGAAGGCGGGGCAGGAGATGCGGATCCACTGACCACTGCGGAACTGGAACGAGTGCGGCCGCTTGTACTTGATGTAGATGATGTCGGAGGGGAGGAGGGCCGCGCTTAGGATCTGCAGCTGCTTGTACTCCTGACGCATACCGATGATGCGGTCCACGACGAACACGATGATCGGTCCGGTCACGTAGTACCAGAACTTGGGGGACTGCAAAGGCTACTTGTACAGAAGCTGGCTAGGCCTTTGGACTTACATCAAGGAGTTTAGGGAGACCGTGGAGGATGGTGAGCGCGTAGAAGAGGATGTTGAGCAAGTGGGTGAGGCGGAAGGCATGGTAGGCGCGGCGCATGACGGCGGGCGTGGCGAAGACGTAGATGATGCTCATGACGACGACGAGCAGGATGCCCGTGATGCCGGTGATGGTGCCGTAGAACCAGTAGGAGATGGAGGGCAGGAAGTTGGACCCGAAGACAGCCTCCTGGAAGAGGCACTGAAGGCCCTCCTGGCTCTGTGTGGCCACGTGGTAGAAGTTGATGCAGTGGCCGACGGCATGGATCGCCGACCAGATGAGAGCGAAGACGGCGACGATCTTGTGGAAGACGATGGCCGCGTCGAAGGGGATGTACTCCGCCAGCACGGTCTCCCGTGCCTTCGTGATCACGTTTCGGCATACGGTCAGCAAGATGAGGCCCATGTTGAAGGAGATGGCGCCCGCGGCACCTCGGGTGATCGCGATGCCGACGCCCATCACGCGCCGGAGGTCGCGATGTTCGTTCTCGTAGCGGTAGTCTGCAAAGGAAGCTCCTTAAACCCGGCCGGATTCTGGAGCACTTACGCCAGAAGCGCTCGAGGAAGACGCCGGCGTTCACGGCAACGAAGATGAAGAGAATGGCGATGTGCTGGCGGTAGGTCTCCAAGTAGGAGAGGTACACGGCCAGCCAGTTCGAATTCAGGCAGGAGACTTCTTCGGCCGCGGTTGTGAAGCTCCGGAGACTTTCGGTCCTGCAACGAAAGGAAGTGAAAGGGTACGAAAAGGCACTTACTCCTCCAGGTTCACTTTCAGCTTGGCGCCGCGCATATGGACGCCGACGGGACGGTGCGTGTCCTCGACCTGGCCGAAGAGCGCCTCGAAGTCCTTCGCCGTCAAGTAGCTCCTGTCAGGGGAGACACCCGAGCGCGATAGGACCGCGTCAAGAAGCTCATCCTGCACCTCCTGGCCGAGCCGCACGCCCGCGGCCACGTTCAGCGACTTCACGAAGTCGCAGAACTCGGCGCGGTCCACACGTCCGTTGCCGTCACGGTCGCACATGTCGAACACTAGTTCCAGCTTCTCCTTCATTGATCCTGAAAGTGACGGCCTAGATTTCAAAATTTGCATCTTTTTTTTCTCAGCAGAAGCTTCTAGAGTCCTTCTCACCCATGGAATATTTCTATGTTTTGACTTTAATCTTCGGTTAACATATGAGCGGCTACTTCTTCACTGGTTCGACCTTCCATTATGCATCTGGCGGAAAGTCACCTTCTGCCAGAGAAACATTTCTTAACGACTTGATTTCACCACGGAATATCTCTTTGCATCTTATCTCTCCGCCAACTCATGGGCGGCTACCGCCTATATAATGAGAGATATTTCCAGAGAACCTCTTCTTCTCGTGGAAACATTCCTTCACCTTTTCATGGGCATGCGCACGGTTATCAAACCACCTTTCCGAGAAATGTGTCCAAAAGAGAAAAATCTCATAACGTAAAAGCTTCGCGAATTTGAAGAACCCCACCTTCTAGGGGACTACTCCACTTACCTCTGGTAAACTTCTGAAGAACGGCGAGGAATTCTTCGAAGGAGACGGAGTCATCATGCTTGGCCGTCACCGCAAACATCCGCTCGACGAAGAGGTCGGCCTCGCGCATCCCGAGGGCGTCGGCCAACTCCGCCTTCGAGAGCCTCGTCGCCAGCACCTCCACGGATACTGCGTCGTCCACCAGACCGGTCGCCGCCGAAGCATCGCGGAGCCGCGGCTCCTGGAAGGCGCGCGAGTAGGCCTCGCGGAAGAAGTGATCCAGTTTGGCCTTCCTCTTGTCCTTGGTTTCGGCACCCTCAAGGAGCAAGTCGTTGGGAAGCAGCTCGAGGTCCAAGGAGCCGAGAGTCATCTTGAGGGCGTCCAGGAACTTGTGACAATCGGAGGCGTTGGCGAAGCGGAGAACAAGGTGGTAGTTTCGGTGGACGCCCAAGCGAACGTAGGGACCGTAGCGCGTGATAGAACCTGGTTCCGTCGTCGCCACCTCCACTAGGCGTGGGTTTGAGAGGTCCAGGCGGCGCAGAAGGCCACCGCGCGGCTTCTCCACGCGAAGGCATCTTGTGGAGTCGATGACTACGTTCACCGAGCGGCAGAAGACTTCGCTGTGCCATTCGATCGCTGAAATTTTACGGTAAGGAGCATGGAACTTTGAAGAAGTGTACTGTCAACTACAGTATCTCAGATGACCTACCGGGGATGGAGAAAGGTTCCTTGTTGGCGCCGAAGTCCTGCACGGAGTAGATGGCCGTCTTGTGCGCCTTCTTAAACGCACGGTGCACCTTCGGTTCAACGACAAGACCCATCTTCTTGCGTCGCTGGATGAGCAAGTAGCCGATGCCGATGCAGACTGAAAGAAAAGGGACTTTGAAGGGGCGATCGCGGTGGGACCCACTGAGGGGAATGGTGGCGAGGCCGATGCAGGTGTAGATGTAGGTGACTTCGTTCCCGGTGAAGTGGTCGAAGCGCATGAAGGGGACGCACTCCTCGAGGCCCGACGTGTTCACCTAGAAGAAGGGTTACTGTAAAACCTAAGTAGGTCCTCCTACTTGGAAGGGCTGTCCGCATGGGTCACCGTCGCGCCAGAAGAAGACGTTCCTCTGGAGCTGCTCCTCCTGGATGCGCGTCGTCTCGCGGATGATGTCGTGGAGCGTGATCGAGTGGATCTGGGCGATCTCCTCGTCCGAGAAGATGCTAGAATCAGAGATTGGAGACGTATTGAATCCACCCCGCAGATTTGGCCCCATTGAGAGATTCAAAAGAATCATCTCAGCACCTACTTGTTGTGCTTGTTCTCGAACCAGAATCGGTCGGAGTCGCGGAGGCGCACGAACTGGTCCTTGATGATCTCGGAGAAGAGCTCCCCGGGACCCTCGCCGTTGGTCTCCAGCATGCCACCCACGTAGGCGTCCAGGTCGTCCACGTTCCCCTTGTACAACGCCGCCAGCTCGTTGAACATCTGAAGAAGGAGAGTTGACTATCTCCGGCTGGGAATGCTCCACTCACGGCAGGATTCTCGGCGTAGAAGCGCGGGTTGATCTCGGTCCAGTTTCGCGGCGGGAGCCCGAAGCTCTTGCGGAGTTCGTTGTAGGACGGGAGGCCGTTGTCCCTGCCGCGCATGATGGAGCTGGAGACGACGTCGAGGCGCGTGAAGTGCATCGGGCCGAAGATGAAGTCGCGGAGGTCCTCGACGACGACGTTGTCCTCGGCCTCGGCGATCTGCGACGCCATTCCCAGCACGATCTCGTCCACGGAGTACTCCTGCACGATGTCCTGCGCGTTCCACCAGTTCTGGCACAGGCGGAGCGCCGGGAAGCCGCCGACCTCCGCGCGGAACTCGCAGTGCTCCGTCCGCTTCCGGAGAAGCATGCCTGGAGGGACCTGGAGGGAGATTACGGTAGAGAGGGGGAGGGGACTCACGATGGAGTGGGGGAAGCGGAAGGCGGCGGTGGCGAAGGAGTGGGAGATGCCGGGAGGCACGTGGGGCGAGTAGCCCTTGTAGGGCGGGATGGCGTCCTCGACGGCCATGATGGCTGGCACGAAGTCGTAGAGGACGATCTTCTGGAGCGTGGCGATGACCCAACGCCTCGCCGCCTGGAAGAGCTCCTCGTCCGTCCAGTCGGGGTGCTCCTTCTGGAGCCGACGAGCTTGGACGTTGTGCCAGCGGTAGAGGATAAGGCCGAAGGAGAGAAGGCCAGGGTTCTCGTTCACACGAGGGTCGCCCAGGACTAAAGCAGGGGCTTACGGAGCGACGTGGGTGGTCCACTCACTGAAGAGGCGCTCGGGGTTCATGAGCCTGTGGATCTGGGGCGGAGCTGGGTTGATGAGAGGGATGTGGGGCCCGTTGAAGGGTGGATAACCCTCCATGGGGCCCTCCTCGAGGCTGCCGTTCTTCCAGGAACGGAGTGCCGCCACCCAGGGCTCCTGGGTACTGTAGAGGAAGGAGGCGTCGATCCAGCTCGTGCGGTCGTTGACCTGCTCGCGCGGCGAGTTGAAGCCGTGGCCCGTGTGCTTGTCGTACTTGGCGCGGATGAAGGGCATCTCCGTGCGGCCCGCGCACTCCGCGTCGAAGATCGGGTCGCACCGAGGCACTGGGATCTTGTGCATCTCGAGGGGGCAGCTGATCTGCGTCGACTGTAGGATCTCGTACGCCACCACCTGACCTGAAGTGGGCAGTGGTGGTAGGGGTGCAAGGAACAGAGATATATATTGGTCTCTAATGTCCTTCTAGGGTTTCTGAGAAGCTAGCTTCAATTAGCAACCTATCTTTCATAACAGCCACCATCTACTGCCCAAGATGGGACATTGTATTCTAATATCCTTTTGTTTTGGAGCCATCATTGGACCCTCTATCGCCACCTTCCTAGCACTCAATCTTTGAACGATTTTTTGTGGTTTTTCGTAGTTCTAATCTTGATGGCTGGATAAACAAAACGAATTTTCAAACAAAACGAAAACAAAACGAGTTCGGGTCAAATTTTCGGGTCATTTTGACCCAAAAATTCGGTCATTATTTTCCAGAATTTGCGATTTTTTCATTTAAGGTTGTTCCTCGAGTAGTCAAGGTTATAATTTTAAAAAAAACGAAAAACGCAGCGTTCTTATAGGGTAAACCCGCTTTTTTTTAATTTTCGGGTTGACCCGATGACAGCTCTGTCTAGTAGGAGAATTCCTAATTTGTGTTTCTGAGAGGTCAGCTTTAACAGGTAACCTATCCGATCCCCCATCATCGCCACCATCAACTGGCCAAGATAGGACACATTGTATTCTTATAGCCTTATGTTTTGGGACCATCATTGGAGCCTCTATCGCCAACTTCTAGGCACTCATTCTTTGCTCTCTCACACAAGATCACTCTGGCTGCTGTCGCCCTCCCAAACCCCATAGTGCCTCGCTTTTTGCATTCCCAACCACCAGTCCTTCTTGCGTACTCCTCGGCCAGGCCCAGTGTAATCCTGGTCTTCGCGGATGTTTATGTGTTGCGATGACTCAGAGGACAACAGATGGCGCGTTGTAAACCGCCACGGAGTGACGTAACTCCTCTTGCAGGAGCACTCCCGCACTCCTTTTTCCCGCGAGGAACAGGGCGCTGCACGCGCCAGTGCTCCGCGAACCAGTCTCAGGAATTTTGATTTGATTCCGCTCAGGAAGCGCTCAAAAACAGAGCGGAGCCTCTCCCTCGGAGTCTCCGAGGCGCCACTTTCTTTGTCCGAAAGTGGCTCAATCCCCGAGGTTTGCCCCAAAAAACCTGAGGGACTCTGACCGCGCATTCGATTAGCGCGGAGGACCCCCGCAGCGCTGACGTCACCCCGTTAGGCGCCGATCGATCGGATCGGCGACCTTCCGCGTCCGAGAAGAAAGGCACCAAATTCGGTTTTTCGGTCTTAATGTGATTAAGGAAAGCGCTTCCTCGCCCGGAGGTTCAGAAGGAGTGAACGCTCAAAGAAACTCACTGAAGAAGGCGAGCATGGTGGTGATGTTCCGCTGGTTAGGGATGCCTGAGGGGCCTCGGAACAGGAGATCTACAAGCAGAGAGGGTCTTACTGGAATGGGTAATCCTAAGGATACCTGATATGACTCTGGCCGAGGGAAGGTTGCTGTTGATCATGTAGACGCCGTCCTCGTACCTGCTGGGCGCCTCGCGGTGCAGCCTGCTGCCTAGGATACGGTAGGGACGCTTGAAGGAGAAGGGACTCACCAACGGTGCCCCACTGAGGGTTGTCCAGGTTGTTGAACCAGCCATCGTAGCGCTGGTACTCGTGCACGCGTTCCAGGCCTGCAAACACCTACTTGAGTGGAGTCCAGCATGGAGATGGTAAATGTGGAAATCGAAATTATGGACCCTAAGAAGCCTAGGGTCCAGGAAAACATTTTAGAAGCCCAAAGTATGCGCCCAAAGCGTCTTTGGCCTTTGACTAGCAAATCCTTTGTCCTGCATGATCATCTGCATCCTCTGCAAGTCCCATTTTGTACATCCTTTTGGCGCCGTACATACACAACACATCAAACAAAAAAGAAGAAAATAGATAGGCAAACGGACATAACTTTTATTTCCGTGCATTGTAGAGGGGAAGGCCTATTGAAGATCTCCAGGACACAAAGAAATCTTATTTTGGAACATAGTAAATCAGTGAAAGGGAAATCTTGAAGCTGATCGCTGTTCTAAAAGAGGTCCCAAGGTCTTAAAATATGTTTATTTCTTTTATGAAAACTAATGCCATTCAAGAAGGTCGCTTATTCGCTATTTTTAATACGCTCCACCCACACTTTTATTCTCCAAATAAAGCCTCTAATTAAGGACGGAAATTAAGTGGTCCAGAAATGAGGTTGTCCTAAACCTTCTCCTTTACTTCATTCCTCAGCTTGTCAGTTCCTCTTCCAGTCGATCACCACATTTCGGTCCACCCATCGTTCTAGGATGCGAAGAGTCACTTTAACCATGCCCTTCTTGATAGCTCTTAACAGCTCCCTGCCCTTCTTTGAACCTTTCCGACCTTCTCTCCTCCTCCCAAGCACAAATTTAGGAAAAAACGGAAGTCACAAATTCCTTCTCCATTCATTGCCTCTTCTTCGCCCACTCCACGCGAGGAATGTCCGCTGGAGGACCCTCGGCGTGACTCAGCCGGGTCGCCGAATTTCGTTCGGCACAGGTCGGACTCCACTGAGTCAGCGCGGCGGAAAGTCGCCAAGGGCGCGATTAGGATCTCGTCGACTTGTTTGCGGCTGACCCGCATTCCAGAGGTGCTAGGGAAGGAGGGGATCCAGTTTCGCGAAAGCTAATTTCGCGAACGGACAGTTACAAGGGCGTTTTTCCGATTCGCCGCGCACGCGCGGAGAAGGAGAAAGAAGAAGAAGGGAGTCGAATGGAGTCGATGCACGTCGCCCCTGCTTGAAAAAGGCGACTTCCGCCGACCGAACTCTAGGCCCTCCTCGGGTCCTTCGGCGCGCGGACCCAAGGAGGACTCAGAGTTCGGTCACGGCCGATCGATCGGAGGTCACTTCCGCGACCGTAACTTCTTGTTTTGGACTCTCGACGGGTTGTTTGCGCAGGCTATAAACCCGGCGGCGGAACGGGCGACTAGAACGACCTACCGTAGCCGAAGGGCGAGACGAGCACGAGGAGGAGCAGGAGGCCGAGGAGCCTCGGCCGAGGACCTTCCATGGGTCGAGGAGCGAGGGGGTGATTCGAAGGAGTCGACCGGGAGAGATTCAGGTTTTCGGGTGCATATAGCCCGCGGGACGCCTGATCTGAAACGATCGATCGGAGGCCCAGCTGATGAAGGAGGCGCGCGAGAAGCCCCGCGAGACCCCGCCGCGACGACTGGGAGCGCCGCCGCGCCCACACCCCGCCCCCACGCTTTTTGAGAAGAGGATCGGTTACGTCGTCGTCGTCGCGAAGGACGCTTCGGAGCCTGCTGGCGGAGTGGGAGCGCGAAGAAAGGGAAACCCAACCAGGCCCTATAGGATTAAGGGGGGGGGGGCGATGGATGAGTACCGGTCATGGACCAGGACAGAGCGGTCCTAGGATATAGCACTCAATCTGTCAGAAAATCTTGAATATAGGGCTGTTAAGTAGCCTTCTGACTCAGAATACCAATAGGCCCTTAGCATAGAAGATGAGCTATGGAAGGCTGTATTGACAGGCCTCTAATTAAGGACGTAAATTAAAGTCAGATGATAGTGGTCTATAGCTCAGGTCAAGGCCTATCACGGCCTGTATACAACCCTACGATTAGAATCACGCAAGTAAGGATCGATTTGGTCGATTCCTGAGCCCTAGCCACGTCGAAGGACGGCTGCTTCCGTGGATCCTGCTTGCGGTAGCAGGATTGTGGCGCGATAAGATCGGAGACACGTACGATCAATTCGCGCCTTCTTCCCCGATGCTATCGGGTGCGAAGGGGCTTCTTTTGGGATCTCGCTTCTGGGCGATCGCTATCGGACGGGAGATGCACTTTAGGGAGAATCCGCGAGCGGAGGTGTCAAAGACCCGACGTGACTTTTTTGAGCGAAAGAACGACCCGAGGGCGGTAGGTACCAGATCGTGTTTTTAGTCATTGAGTGGTCAACTCTCTTCGTGGTGGACCTGCACATGGATGCCCTAGTGGATTCCTAGCTACCTGCTTGACATATGAATGAGTCAGTCAGAAACTCGAAGCTAATGTCCGGTTTTTCAATCCCTTCGCGTCGCTATGAAACAATCAAACTCGTCACTTTAGCTACCGTAATGCCAGATGGTCTACCTCTTGAGGCTGAAAATCCTTCAAGCAATCCCATAGTTATTGGCCCAATTCGTGCCAGGAAAATACCAGGAATTAAGTCCTCTGGACTGTAGGAGTCACCAGGACAGAGCCTACAAGCTAGGCACAAAGAAAACAGCGATAGGAGGAGCTTGGGTTTTCAAATTCCACATTCCCAACCGTAACCCTCTCTCTTCTTCCGCGTGAGTCACCGCAATTCGGAGGAAATGAACCGCGTGATCGACTCTTCCGAGGCAGTTCGGAAGAGTCCGCACGTCAGCCCGCGGGGTCGTAAGAAGGCGTGTAAACAGAGCCACGGAGATGGAGATGCCAAATTAGAAAATGGGGCCGCGGAGGGTCGGACGGAGAAGTTCGTCGGAAAACAAAGCGGTCCAAAATGTCGACTTCTCGACAAATATTTGTTTTCGACGACGTCAGAATCCTTCGGCGCGGCGATCGATCGGCGGATTTGGGGGCGAAGGAGAAGAGATCGCCCGCGGCTCTCCTCGCGAAGGAGGTCACTCGCCTTTCGGTCAGCGGCGGCGGCGCAGATCACGTCGGCTCATGGGAGGGGCGCAAGGGCCTCGAGGAGGGGGTTCTTGTCCATGGAGAATGGAGGTTCTGGGTTCCGCAGAAGCCTTTTGAAGCCGTTGGCGTTGTTTTAAGGCGCCTCTGAGGGACTGCGGAAGTGAGTCAGACCCTCAAGCGGAGAGCCACGTCAGTGCCTTCAGAGATCGTTTCCCTCAAAAGACTACAAAAATGGCTTCTGTATCATCATTGGCCTAACGATCCAGGAAGTGATCACAGGAGACACTCAAGTAGCCGGGCCCAGCCCCCTGCGGACCCCCTCCAACGGGAGTCCCGTTTTTTGGCGCTTCTTAGGCTGCCGACCTCATGAGGAACGGGTTTCGCCGCGCGGTTTACGAGGGGCGAGTCAAGGTTAGGACCCTTTTTGCGGTTTATTGGGTCGCTCGGCTGACTCATTTAGGCGGTTTCCATCGCCGATCCGCAAGTCGCATAACCGCGCTCCTAATCATGCTCCGCAAGAAGCACCTTTTCCTGCGGAGCGACCGGTTCCGAGCCTCTCGACCTGGCGCAACTTGTGAGGAACGGTCAGAAGTGGACAATTAGTGTTAATTGCTTTTGGAACAGAACGACCTCGGGCTGTGAAGGGAAGTGGAATGTCTTAAGCAATGGGTTAAAGTGAATAAGAATGGACATAAACGGTCAACAAATGTTAGTGACGATGAAACACAGCTCTGAGGATGATCTGTTCAACTTGAAGCTATAAGCTGAAGCTCCAGATCGTCTATGGTAGCTACTTCCGGTCCAACTATTATACTGATTCTTAGAATCAAGCCTCGCCACATGAACTAAACTGTGATGCTTCTATTAGACCCTTCAAACTCAAAATTAGCCTCAAAATAACGAATTTTCTTTTTTTTTATTTCACATCAGGAGAGACAGGACATGGTGGAGTCCATTCACTAAAAAATGAAAAAAAATCGACAAAAAGGTCCACTTGAGACAGGTTCCGACAACGTTTTCGGTTTCGTCGCACCCTCGGAGGACGCACGCGTGGGTCGGCCGAAGAAGAGAAGACAAAAAGGGAGTGCGCGCACGTTTCTTTGCAACGGGCGACGCCTGCGGGACTCCTCGGAGCACGACGTTCTAGGGGTGAGCCTGAGAAGAGGGCCCTGTGGCGACGGAGACAGGAGTTCGAAGGAGGGGAAGGTCAGGAGCTTGGAATGAGGCGCGGGTTCGGAGATCTCGTGTCAAATAGCGAGGAAATGGAACGGGTTATGTGACCGTCACGGTCGGAATGTTATGAGTGGAATGAAGTCGACCCGAGGTCCCGGGAGGAGATGCGACTGGGAGGCACTTTAAACGCAAAAAAGCATTCTGATAGCTGGCTTGGCGAACTTCAGGATGTTATGAAAATGCTATGGTACTTTAGGGGAGGCCCAAATGCTGTAGTAGGCAACTTCAGACTCCGGATACCAGATCTCTACTCGATCTGGATACCCATTTTTCTTCAATCCTGTAGGCATCAGTACAACAATTGTGAAAGAAGGAAACGGTCATTCTCGTCTAGACAAGGACAAGCAGACAAGTCTGTCTACTTTCGTGTCTTCTTGCACGGCCAGACTTGTCCCTCTCCCTCGGACCTTCTCATTTCGGGAACAACGATGGATGGAACTGAAGCCTCATCTTGAACCATCAATGTGGGAGTCGACGGTGGGATTCGAACTTCTCGAGAGAAGTCGAGAATGAACTCGAACCTATACTCCACTCAGGTCCATATCATTTATGTACTCATTCTGTGGTCTTCCATTGCAAGAGTCGCCTTCCAAAACTTGTTTGTGCAACCTACCTGTGAAGAAAAGATTTGTGCGCATAGTATGTCTTGCATTCAATCATGAAACGTGTTTTCTTCCACCTTAACATGACAGAACATTACGCGTTATGATCCTCTGTTCTTCTTCGAAGTTGAAAAACTATGGTATGTGTCTAAGAATCTCAGAAATTCATAGAGGAGAAGAAAACGCCGCATCCAGGCTACCGGGTACAAGAAGACGCAAATCAAACCAATCTGTCTAGATCCTACTAACTAACGAAACATGCAAATCTAAATGTGCCTTGCAGGAAGGAGGTCCGACAAACGCTCTGCGGAAAACTGAGAAACGTTTCTTTCGTTCTGATCCTTCCTTCTCCTTCGAAGCCGCTACAGATCTGGGGACGTCAGTGCTTCTCCAACTGGTCCTGGCGAAGGGTCCACCGTTCGTCATCGTCACGTCAGTCACCTGTCACGTCACTCGCGCAAAACGAAGTGATCATCTCCTGCAAAACACAGACAGACAGATTCGCGTGTCTAGTTTCTTGTCTCCTGTCTCCGGTTGGACGGGGAACTAGATGAGATGTTTCCTTCGGGCCTCTGGATTCCTCAGACATTCCTCGCTACCGTAACCCTCCCGTCTCTTCCGCCCAGCGACCAAGGCTGACGCGCTGCGGAAAGCTCGAAACATTTACTCCGCATCTCGGTGTCATTATGAGTGAACCGTTGATCAATTGGTTAAAAGCCGTTAGAAAGAAGATCATAAATCTCACAACAGATAAATACAACGTTAAATCGGGACTCCATCATCTGTAATATGGCATCTGTACAGACAGTACTTAAGGGGGACACATCGGTAAGAAGACTAGAAGGCAAACCGGCAAATCAATCTTCGTTCTCCAGCCACTCCTCCTCGGCGACGCCGTCCATCGTGTCCTGCTCGAGGGTGCGATCGACGCCGATCTTGTGCGACCAGCTGGACTCCACGGCCTTCTGCGTCTTGCTCTGCTCCTCGGTGAGGCCGTTCCGGACGCTGGGCACGTGGCCGATCCGCGCCGACGACTCCGGCGAGGACATCTCCACGCCGGACTCGGCCTCCTCGATGTGCGTCCGAGGCGGCTTCGGAGGGGCCTTCGCGACGGGCTTGGTGGCGGTGGGCACGGCTACTGCAAAGGAACGGTTGAGTCTTGGGCAAGAAGGGGCAGCTCACTCTCGCGCATCCCCTCGGGGCAGAGGTCCTGGAAGAGCGGCTTCGTCTCCTCGCCCGCGATCCAGGCGGCGGCGGTCATCGCCGGCTTCCACGTGACCAGGGCGTCGGGGAAGAGGTCGCGTTGGAACAGCTCCTTCTGGAAGAACCACGTTAGAACCACGGAAGAACCTTGAGCCTAGCCATACCTTGACTCGCGGAACCTTGAAGATCATCTGCTCCAGCGTCTTCTCGGTCAATCGGTAGCCGCGCTGGAACTCCACGGCCTTCACGTTGCACTTCAGCTTGTTCTGCATGGCGATGGACTGGTGCCCCGAAGGCGCCGAGTAGGGCGCCAGTTGCATGAAGAAGGGCGCCTCGGGGGAGATCTCGAACATGTGGACGGTGCGGTCGCCCTTCCCGGAGAGCCACAGGACCGAAGTGTCGTGGTCGTAGTGGGGGATAAGTAGCTGGGGACTGGTGTCCACGAGCTGCTGGTGGACGACGTCCAGCGTGGCGCTGTTGTACAACGTGCACAGACGCTGAGAACCCCTGAAAGAAGAAGGCTTATAGAGAGGCTCTGACAAGAGGGGTTAGAGCTGATCTTACGGAGTTTCCTTCTCCGCCTGACCTACCTACTGAAGCTGGCGACGAGGATCATGCTGTCGTCGCACACAAACAGGACGCGGGCCCCTCGGGTGGACTCGAGGATGTTCTTCGTGGCGAGGAGGCACTGCTCCCCCAGCTGGGGCTCGAAGACGCAGAGGGCGCCGTCCTTGGCCACGGAGGCCAGCTTGCGGCCGTCGGCGCTCCACGAGATGCCGAGGATGGGCTGCTCGTGCGCATTAATCGTTTGGATCACCCGCTGCTGCGACAAGTCACAAATATTTATGGAGCAGTCGCTGCACGCGACCGCCAAGATGTCGGCGGCGATGGGGTTGTACCTGAAGAAGGAGCAGTTGAGAATGGCTGTAGATGGAGTTTGAGTTAGTAGGCCTAAGTTAGGCGCTTATCTGTACACATTTAAGAAACAAATCACGACAAGAAGGAGGGTTGAGAAGAAGACATGGTCACGATGTCATAAATCACCTTACCTCAAGCAGGACACCTTGTCGGAGCTGACATGGAGCGACATCCTGGGCTCCAACTCGGCGAGCTTCCTCCGAGCTCCTTCTTTCGGCTCTTCGCCCTCTGGAGGCGGCGTCGAAGGCCTGAGGGGCTCCACGTCGCTCTCGATCCTCCAGATGTTGACTCTGCCCGTGTCCAAACCCACGGCCAGCTCCGTCTCGTCGAAGGGGTTCCACTGGAGCTCGGTGACAGTCGTCCGGTTCTGGAGGGCGTCGACGACGCCGTCGGGAAGTTTGCACGGGCTGTCGAGCTGGAAACAACGGATTACTTTTACTAAACAAACAGCTCCTACCTCAACAATGGTGATGAGTCCGGCCGGGCCGCTCAAGGGGATGGCTCCAAAGCGGTTCGAGGTGCAGAAGCCGGTGGATTCGATCGGCAGGCGGGTGTTCACGTTGCGGACGTTGGTGAATACCGTACCCTTCTTGCCCACTACAGTCTCCACGTGGCGGAACTTGGACTGGACCATGCCGACCACACAGGACTTCGGCCGAGGACGCGATTGGAAGACCGGAGCGGCGGCGGAGGCTCTGTTGGTCACGAAGAGGCTGACACGATCTGGAGCAAGAATATAGGGAGAGTCGGGAGGATTCTGAAGTACCTGAGACGGCGGAGGCGCTCACGGGGGCGGCAGAAGCCCGGGGCGAGGGCTTCGGCTTCTGGGCGGGCTCGGTGGAGCGGAACTTGACCACTGGCTCGGGCTCCTTCTTGGGCGCTTCCGGCTCCTTCGGCTTCTCGGAAATCTGGACCTTCTGATTGAAACCATTCTCGTTTTCATCGTTGCATTGCTCCTTCTTAGGAGACCCGTTCTGGGCTACTTTGGGCGCTTCTGTCTCGACTACTTCAGGCTCTTCAACGGTGTTCTTCTCCGAAAGGGTGGACTCCTTCTTCTCGGGCACTGGCGGAGCTACCTGCTCGGAGGAGGCCGAAGGGTTGAGGGAGACCTTCGAAGGAAGGTCGTTGCTTCCGGTGAGCCACTGCTCCGCTGAGCATCCAGGCTTCTGGCCCATGGTGTCGGGGTAGAGGTCCGCGTGGAAGTCCCGGTAGGTCTAAAGAAGAAGATAGAGCGGAGCCGAGAAGACCTGACTCACCCTCCGGGGCACGATGCAGGGAATGGGGTAGATGGAGGCCTTCGTGAGGGTGAAGACCCTCTGGACCTCCCCACTCATGACGTCGCACTGGTGTTTACTCATGATGCTCGCCCCCAGCAGCTGTTCCGGAAGGTTGTGCTCGCATACTAAAGCGAGGGCGTCATCGATAAGAATAGAAGGGGGAAAGATCACCTCCGCTGACGACGGGATTCTTTGACGTCATCTCGGTGAGAAGGAGCTTGTTGGTGCCCTTCCCGGCCAGGAATAGCAGCTTCGTGTCGGGGTCGTAGAGCGGGATCAGGAGCCCCGTGGTGGCCATGAAGGTCTGCTGGTGGACCTGCTTGTAGCCGGCCCGGACGTCGAACACGAGTACTTCTTGTTGTCTTTGCTGAAAGGAGCCAGTTGAAAGTCAAGGACAGCCTTCCCCACTTACATTTGTGAATCCCGAGGAGACGAGCTTCCCGTCGGCGAACAACACTCGTCCTTCTCTGCCCAAGCCGCTGTGGAGGCGCGAGATCTCGTGGACGGGGCTCGTGGACGCCCTCGGGTCGAAGATGGAGGCGCTCCGGCCCTTGTCCCCGGACGCCGCCAGAAGATGGCCGTCCTCCGACCAGTCCAGGGCCTGGACTCGGTCCGAGATGCCGCCCTCCAGTTCTGAAACAGCTTCTTCAGGCTCCGTCCACGCAGTTGGCTCTCTGGGTCCAACATTCTAAATTCGGTCCCTGACCCGCGCACCTGTCACGATCTTTCCTTCGCCTGCGTCCATCACGACGGCTCCGGTGCCGACTCCCGCCGCCAGGACGAAGTGCGCCGACTTGTGGGGGGCGAGGCACTCGAGAAATCGGTTCGCCCCCAGGTCGATCATCGCGTCGGCGTCCCCGACTGTTTTCGCCGCGTTCTCGGCGACGAAGTCGTCGCAGCGCCATAATTTGAGCTGAAAACGAGAGGCTGAACGTGCCGAAAGGGGCGATTAGCACAGGGCTGTGCATAGGAGATAGGATTTGCCAATTAAAGAAGACGGACCTTCTCGTCGCGGCAGCAAGTCGCCAGCAGTCGGCTGTCAAAGGGCGCGAAGCAGAAGTCCGTGACGAGTTCTGCAACGTGACAAGCTTAGGAGCGCCTGAAGAAGGAGGAGCTCACCTGAATGCGCGCAGACGACGTTGATGTCCCTTCGAAGGCGCCGGCCCCTCGAGTGGATCGGAAGAACGCCGAGCTTCCCTCCTGAAAGTAGGTTAGGTCATCGTCATTGGCAAGTTAGGGAGAGAGAGATCCTCACCTTCTCCTTCTATGTGGAAGGCAAGAAGCTCCTCGCTGGCCTGGATTCCATTATTCGTGCAGGAGAGCGTTCCAACGGGAACGTCGAAGATTATGTCCTGAAAGCGCCGTTAAACTCCGTCTTCCAAGGCCGCTCACCTCCTTCTTCGGCTGCTTGGGCGCCGTGTTCTTGAACTTGGAGGGTTGGAAACGCCAGGCCATCGCTGTTGGCGTCTAATCTGAAAGAGAGTAAATCGGAGACCGCGACAGGCGACGCGAATGACTCGCTTATCAGAGCCGCGAACACGTGACGTCACGGTCGCCAGCTGAAGAAGGTCACCGCCTGGCCAGGAGCGATGGCGAGCGAGCGCGTGGGAACGCGGAGAAAAAAGCGCGAAATTGGCCGATCAGAAATCGCGAAGAAGCTCGGAGGTTCGTCGGGGATAGATTCTGCTTGGATCTGATCCGAAGGCGGCGATTGGAAGTAGGAGAGATCAGGCAGAAGGCGAAGATCAAGTAGATCTGGCATGGAATGGCGACAAATCTTCACAAACGGCCAGAGTCTTCGCTGTGAAGAGAAGAAGCGCGGGAGATGGAACGAACTCATTAAACGCGAACCCTGAGCGAGATAGAAACGAAGGAGCGAAGAAGAAGTGCGAAGGAACCCAGCTGTGCTCCAGAAGCCGATCACAGTCGCGCGATCAGAAGCCGAAGCATCTAGGGCAGAATCGCGGGAAATGGAAATCGCCGAGCGAGGAGGCGTTCGATTGGTTCGTTCTTAATCATTCCATTTGATTAAATGAGGCGATTTAGTAAAACGGAACACTTCGTCCACGCCACTCGGATCGATATTCAAATTCACTCGTTTCGATCCTCTCGGAGACCGGAATCGAGGGATCGAGGGATCAAATCGATATCGCGAGGACCGCCACAGTTCGATCTGGCGGAGAGCCGAAAAGCGCGCCAACGACTCGGGGAGAAGAAGAAGAAGATAAAACCGGTGGAGTTCGAATAAATCCGATCCAGGCCTCCGGTCGGCCGCTCGCGCGCCTCAAGATGGCTTTCCGCACGCGGCGGCGTTCGATTTTTTGTCTTTGGCGATGGATGAGTCACCGTGCGGCGGTCATCGCCCCTCGGATTCGAAACGTTGCAATCGGATTACGCATTTGCATACCTTTGCATAATCGAATCGCCCTCGTCGAAGGACACAACAAAGCCCGAGAGACGCCGCCGCAATCGAGTTAAAGTGGCGATGGTCACTTGTGCCAAAACATACGACGTTACAAGGCGAGGGCCTTCTGCCCAAGCGAGTCCGGACAAAGGAAGCTTTCAGGCACTTGAGAGGAAGGTGGCAGGGCGGGGAAGTGCAGGTGCTTCTGGGTCTCTGACCCTCTAGGGGTTCCAGAGTGGGAGCACGAGGAATCAGATTGTGGAGGAATCAGGCTACTTGAACCCTACTTTGGCCTCTTGTGGAGTTGTTCCTCAAAACCTAATAGACCTTCTCTACTTCGTGGATGTTCGCATCTCCTCTGTTTTAGGCCGAGATGCTCTTGAGGGGAACTTCATCACACAGGAAAGGGCTAATAGAGAGATTTAAAGGCGCTGATCACGATATGCTTGGTACTACTTGTTAAAGGGCAGTAAAACCCTACAAATATTCATTGTTAGCCCCACAGCTAGATCGATTTATACCAATCGGGTCTTACTTCATAGGTAGTACCAAGTGCGCCCCCTAAATCAGCCTCGTCACCTTCTTCCCAGCTTAGACTCTCTATGACCCATGGCGACCCTCCCTCCTCGCGCCACGGCGAACCTTATCCTCTCCAGATTCCAAAACACTCGGATCCTGGACGTCGTTGTGGATTCCGGCT
Source organism: Steinernema glaseri (assembly GCA_000757755.1). NCBI lineage: Eukaryota > Metazoa > Nematoda > Chromadorea > Rhabditida > Steinernematidae > Steinernema > Steinernema glaseri. Next base: position 69,478 of record KN169516.1, read on the forward strand.
CCGCCAGAGGGCCAATTACGCGGCCATAGTTGCATCCGTCGCGGTCTTGCCGCCGCCACTCCCTCATTGTTCCCTCTAATTTGTCCCGTCGTCGCGAGGCGCTGGCGCCACCGAATAATGGCCCCGGGCCCCTCAGGCAGAGCGAGTCAAGTGGCAATGCCACTTGACTGACCATCGCGTGGAAAACGTTGATTAAGCGCACTCCGTCACACGCACCTCCTAATTGTGTTTCGGGCGGCGCCTGCCTGCGCCCGCCCCTCGGAACCAACAGTTAATCACCGACATCTTCACGCGACTAATGGCCCGAGGCAATTTACGTGCGCCGCTCTCCCTCGGGAGGGAACCCGAGTCTTAGGTGGGGCTAAACGCCAGATTAACGCGTTCCTCGCGCGCCCCTTCCTTGTTCCTAACCACTTGAGACTCGTGTTGCAGATCCACCTTCCCGGGGCCATGTGTCACCCCTTCTACCGTAATCCGCCCAGATGACGTCTACAGTACCCCTGCTGCTGCTGATGGCGCTGCTTCTGGCCACGGCCTCGGCCGTGTGTCCCCAGGGGTGCACGTGCCGCGCCAGGTCCATTATATGCTCGTAAGTAGGGCGAATTGGGTAGGCGAATGTGGGGTTTCTATGTTTCTTTCTGATCGGTCAAGACCCTCAAAGACTTCAGAAGTTCGGCTCTCGGCATCTGGGCTGTCCAATGTTCAACCAACTCATCTACGAGTGAATATTCACCAAGTAGTTGTCATGGAGCCCTTCTCCTTCTATTCAGAGCCAGTGGCTTGCAAATCCAGCTGGTTTTGAAGCCCATATTTTTAGCCACTTTTCTATTTTGCCGATCCAAAAGACCGAAAGAACAAGTAGGAAAAAGCCTCCATTTTCATTTACTCCTTTGTTCCCACGATGCCAAATTCCGGACCCAGAAGGCGCTGGGAGAATCGCCCGATCGCCTGAATAGTTCCTGCATAATTCAGGCGACCCGATTTAAGTGGCGAGATCAAGGCGGGAGGCTCTCATTAATAACGCATTATTAGCCGAGGAGCGCCAGTTTTGGAGTGTAATTGGCCGGAAGAGGCGCGCGAGTTGACGAGCTGGCCCTACAGAAGGCCAATTTGCGTTTTAGCGGAATGAGGCGCCCCATTAGCGGAATTGGTAAAGGCAAACAGCAGCAGCAGAAGGCGACTTTTGTTTCGCTAAATATTTGATGAGGACGACGTGCGGAGACGTTCGTCATGAAGGGTCCCCTTTCCCTTCCTGGGAACATACATCATCCAGGGGCAGCGGGAGAGAGGCGAACACCCGGGAAACTGACGGATTAATTGCGAAGCTTCTTCTGATTGCACGGGGACCGCGCCAAGGAGCTCGGCCCTTAATTTTGGAGATGGAGATGTTGAATCGAAAACATCTTTAAATGGTGCTATAAACTCGTTCGAATCCCTTACTTTAGGAGCTTAAAATCAGGATCCTAGACCCTCCCTATGGTGTAGAGTGAGTAAAGGAAAGCGGTCCGAACGTGCGATCTATTTGATTAGCAAGAATGATTCTTTCCCCGCGCTCGCCCTTTGTCTCGTCTTTGAAGAGACTCGCGGCTTGCAGAAGTGAGACACGAGGCATGCTTTGCACAATCATTCGTGCGAATCAGACAGTTCGCACGTTCATCTCCTAATGGACAGACGATCCTAACGCATAAACCTGTAAGATTATACACACAACAAAATTTTAAAAAATCGCTGAAGCTCTAAATTTGAAATACAAAATTAATAAAAGAATACTCCACCCTTCTACACGTAAATACACTCCAAACACGATAAAACCGATCGCGGGAGGACCGAAAGGGGCCACGCGTTTTGGCGCCTTTTGCTGGCGAAGTCAGAGCGAACGTCGAAAATCGATCGGAAAAAGTATCATCTTAGCAGCGGGAATCGGCCAAAAACGACTTAACCGTCGCAGTCGTCGTCGCCGGAGTGCAAACAGAACGGGAAAGCGGGTGCGCGAAGCCGGGACAGATGGCTCTCCCATTATGGGGGATTACAGAAACGGGGGGCCGCCGCGGACGGTGGCGGAGGCCGACCCAGATGCGCTCGCATGCGGCGCGGTACGGGCGCACAATTAATTACAGCGCTCTGGGGGCACTGACTCAGCGCGGTCGTTTGTTTTCCCATGACGCGGGCGGGACTCTGATTCACTCCCTAAAGGGAGAGTGAATGGATCGGGCGACAGTCCTTCCCGACGGGCGTGACTCACCCGGGAGACGCCCGTTCCGCGGGATTCGGTGACTCCGAGAGGTGAGCGTCGTTGGATGAGAAGGCACTGTAGGCGAGAAGACCGGTGACTGGGAGGGAGAGAGGACGTGGAGGGTCTGCATCATAGGGTCTGAGTCAGATATTGTCGGGAAAATCAAAGAAAGGGTCACTTTATGTCTGCCGACTTCGGACCAAAGGGGGAAAATATGACTCACGGTTCAGCCACACGCCCGCCTGACCACAGTTTCGAGTCGGAATCGATTATGAGCCGCGTCATTCGCGACGACAATTGATTGGGGCAGATAATGCGTTGATAATTCTGGGCTGCTGATACTGTGAAGCATGGGTCTGTGGAGAGACGATAAGGGTGAACATTGGGGTCCTTAGATTTAACCCTCATGGTTCCATACGCCAGCATTTCAGATGCGAGGAGGACTCGTGGGAGTCGGGGTCGAAGAAGTCGCGCCTGGTGCTAGAGGGCATCTCGGGACACTTCGACTTTGTCGACTCCTTCGTTGTGCACAGCTGTGAGCATCTAGTGGTTCCAAATGACACCTTCGCCGGAGTCTCCGTCCACGAACAGTTGAAGCTAGTGGGCATCGCAAGGATCGACTTCAAGTCCCACGCTTTTCGTCGCATGCGACACTCTCCGCGACACTTTGTCATCCAGAACGCGGGCGTCGGACGCGTCCCTCGGCACGCCTTCTCCGGCCTCGAGGGAGTCGAGCACTTCTGGTGGCGGAATGTCTCCATCGGCTCCATAGGTAACCGATCTTTTACTGTCAGTTTCAAAGCCACTAAGGCTGCACAGGAAGAACCTGTTCTATCTCTTTGGGGTGTTATTATTTTTAATTGTCCTACGAATGTTAGGTTGTTCTTCGAACAAAATGCTGAGTGGAGTCGTCACTCAGTTCCACTCTGAGCCAAAACACGTCCCTTTTTTTATCGGAATCGCATTCCCATTGTTTTAAACATGAAACGCGAACAAAACGAGAGTGCAACACCGATATGTACATTTTTATGGGAACTACTATGTGTTCTCATACCATTTGAAGAAATATTTCTCTGGAAGAAGAGACAAACGTTAGCCTGTGAGCGAAAGGTTAAAACCAGAAGGCGATATTTCTACGATCAAGACACTTTTCGAACGAAATATTTCTCCATGGACGCGATAACCGCACGTGAGTGAGTGGAAGATTAAGGCTGTACAGAAACATTTCTTGGGTGATCTTTCTTGTTGGGCCGATAAGCCGTTAACAGTGTCTAAGGTGGCTGAAACATTTCTGCAACATCCACCAACTTACTAATTAAATAGGCCCTATTTTTGGAACTAGTTTTACAAGTTTCAAAGATGCGGCCACCTAGTGGCTTTGAAACCGACTGTACTCCAAGAAACACCACAAACTCTTAAGAACAAAACGAGCTTCACTTGAATTTCAGAAGCGTTCGCCTTCGCAGACGTCTCGCGCGTCGAGTACGTCTACTTCAGAGACGCGCGAATCGGGACTCTGCACCGGCACGCGTTTGCACGGATGGACGCCATTGGGAACTTCTACCTCCGGGGGAACATCGAGGTGGGAAGGCTAGGCGCCGACGTCTTCGGCTCCTCGCGCGTCTCCGAAGTCATCTTCGAGGAGGCGCGCGTCGCCGCATCCGACGACGCACACCTCGCCGCATTTCGGGGAGCTCGCATCGCCCACCTCCAGCTCCTTGCTTCCCGCTTCGACGCCAGCTACCGTAACCCGAGACCTCTCGACAGGGATTGCCTCGTTGATAAGCTGACAGTGGTGGACAGCCGGTTTGACCGGCTCGTTCCCGAGATGCTCTGCCAGGTATCGCTATCTTCTCACTTCATAATCGCTCGTCCAGATCGCCACCTTCGAAAACGCGACGATAGATGCACTTGGCGCCCCAGGACCCCCTCAGACTCCGCTACCGTACTCCGTGGCCGTAGTCAACTTCGCCCACAGCCATATCGCGCGAATCGATTCCGGTGCCTTCAAGAAAGCACGCCTGGACCAGCTTCGCTTCGAGAAAAGTCAGATCGGGCTCCTGGCACGACGCGCTTTCGAAGACGCCCAGATTCTCAGATTGGCCTTTGTGGACAGTTCCGTAGACGACGCTGGAGCCTCGGAACCGCCTCCCTTCGAAGGGGGCATCTTCGGAGAGGTCTCCTTCCTGAGAGCTCTTATCAGGAACACGAGGACCCTCTTTGCCCGGGCTACCGTAACCGACACAGTCGAGTTCCGGGGGACCCACTTCGGGACCGTGACAGGGCCTCTTTTCATCGATTGTCGCCTTGGGGACCTGATGATTCTCGACTCCAACTTCTCCATTCTGAAGACTGCACTGGTGGACAACACTACGGTGGGTTACGGTACCCAGTTTCTGGAGTACTTTGGAAATGAAAGAGACCATAAGGTTCTGACCCTAGGCAAGCTTCATCCATTTAGGTAGAGTCCTTCGAGATCGCGAAGAGTCGCTTCTCCGAGGAGCTTCCGGACGACTTCTTCAACGCGGAGCTGGCCAGCGAGACGAAGCGTTTCCTGATGCGCGACTCTGAGGTGTACTGTAGCCTTGGAGCGTGTGAGAAAAACGCACTCCTGCTGAGGCCGACGATCCACGACCTCTCGTGGAAGTTCCGTCGGAATCGATGCTCAAACGCCGCCGAACGACCCTGTGCTGAGCTTCGCGTTCGGGACAAAAGAGGGTAAGCGAGAGAACTACTTTTACCACTGGAGGTTGATCAATCATTACAGTTTGGCCTGTAGACAGAGACACGCCATAGAAGAGTGTGTCTGCATGGGTCCCACCGCGCTCGGCCTCCCGGGAATGCGTCTCCCTCCCTCCAGTGCCCCGATCCTGGTTCTGGGCGACTGTCGCCAGATTACGGTAGCCGCGGAATCGGAGTCCCGGAACGCGCTCGTCTACCTCTACCGTATCGAGCAGCTGGAGGTGCAGTCGGTGGCGCCTTCGCTGCGCCGTCTGGAGATTCTCCACTCGAACGTCGTCCTAGAAGGCGCCTGGGGGAACCGCTCGCTCGCCTCGGTCTCCTTGGTGGACTCCAATGTGCGCCGCATTGGACCACACGCCTTCAGTGGTGCCCGCATCGACCGCATCCTCTTCAACGACTCTCAAGTAGGCGTCGTCCACTCGCGCGCCTTCGAGAACGCCTCCGTCCGCTCCATGCGCGTCGTCCGCTCGCGACTCTTCGACGCCGACTACTCCCTTCCTCAGGTACAGTATCCTACAGTACCCTTGGCTGGCTCGAACCAAGGAACCAGTTTGAGCCGAGCCTGCCTTTATCCTTCCCATCTACCGTAGCCCTTTTTCAGGAAATTGCTCAAATCTCGATCGTGGACTCGCTCATCGAGCAGAACCAGCGGCTCTTCCACGTGGACCACTTGGAGCTGGGTGGCTCCACAGACGCCAACTGCTCCGCGCTCTCCAAGAGCGTCCGCGCCATCAACCGCCGCTTCTCGTGTGCGCGGAGGACGCGCTCCCCCGTCGGGAGGGTCGCCGCTCTGGTGGCCCGTTGCGAGCGCACCGCCTGCGCCCTAGAATCGTCCTCTCCACGCCGTCCCCTCCTTCTTCTGCTCATGTCTCCGCTGTTCTGGATGCTACTGTGACGAAAAGAAACTATCTTTATTCGATGTGGTCCTGGGTGGAAATGGGGGCTGGAATGGTGTCCTACCACGAAAGAAGCACAAATAGAATATCCATTTACCGAGTGTCTCAGTCGATGTGCTCGTAGATCTCTCGTTAGTTGTCCACTCTGCAGAGGTACTTCTCCTCCAGGAAGATCTCCAGGACCCTCTTGACATCTGGGACTCTATGTGGAAAGGGAGTCTTGAGCGTCTCCGCTCCATAAGACGGTCTATCTCGCGAGACCGCAGAACACGGCGGTTTTACAGAACACGGCCAACTGCCAACCGGATGTTACAAAATTCTCTTAAGCTTCGGTAAATCGCTCCGCCCACTTAATTATGCCTTTGGACACCGGCTATCCATCCCTCGCCTTGGCCAGTTTTAGTTTAATATTCGGGTCGTGGCGATGAATAATGAAAACGAGTTTTCGCAGTCACTTCACACTGTTCGGAGATTCTCAGAGCGACCTTTTAACTCACCGCATTTCGACTCGGTATATCTTTGACAAAATGCGCATCTGGCAATTCTTGTGATGCCGATGATTCGAAAGCGAAAACGGGTCAGCCGAATGAATGGGCTAGAATGAAGCCAAGTTGCAGCACAAGAAAGGGTGTTCCGAACGTATGGTGTTTGCGCATAAGCCCTCAGTAGGATGCCGGGAGCATATCAAATAGATGTCTACTGTGGGCTAAATTGGCGGCAGTATTACCATTCTAGACTTTAGTCTAGACATATCGTCTAGTCAGTTAGTCTCAACCCCCGAACTGACATGTCCTTCTAGGCCGCCACACAGACATGCATAGCCTGGATGCCTTCTATCTATACCGTTCACTGTTTCTAACCCAATAGCTCATTTCCTGGTAAGTTCCTCCTTCCCCGACTACCCACCGACCTCCCACCCTAGCCGTGGCCACATTTAGTTTAATCCTCGGGTCGTGGCGATGAATAGCGCTAACGCGTTCCCCGATCGCCCCTCGGACAGTCCGGGCAGAGGCGCACAGTAAACAGTTCCAGTGGCCGGCGTCACTTTGAAATCGAGAGGCGCTCTCGACGAAGAAGCGCCGCGAGTCGCCGTGTTTGACTCATACGTTTGTTTTATTCACATCGCGAGCAAAGGTGACAACCGAGATAAAAGTTTAGATAGGGAAATGCATCTTTGTACACCTGACTAGAGTTCCTCAGATAGAAAGGGCGATAAGGGCCGGCCAGCCCTGGAGATATGGAAGACGTTAAGTGACATCGGACTAGTGGCGCGGGGGGCTCAGGCCTTCTTGTTGGCCGAGATGTTGAGCACGCCTCGGGAGGAGAGGTGCGACTTCAGAGAGCCGGCGTCCACGTCGCTGGGCAGCTTGTAGCAGCGGTGGACTTCGCGGGCGATGGTTCCGTGCGTGTCGTTGCGCACCTCGTGGCGGCAGTGGATGAGAAGGTCCTGGCCTGACACTTTCACCTGAATCAGGGTTGGATGAGAGGAGATCTGCGTAATCATCGTGGTAATTTAAGTCTTTCGATTAAGGGAACTTCTAAGGGAGGGAGAAGAGGCCTTCAAAGTGTCAACCCCCATGCTGGCTGTGAGTTTGCCTAATAGTCCTGGAATAGCGCCTATACCTTTCCCTTCATTCTTGTAACTCTAGAACTGCTCTGCATCCCTTTTTTCGCCTTTGTTTCTTACTCTGAAGGAATAGGTCCCCACAAGGTTTGGCTTAAGCTTCTTAAGCTCTAAGATAAGTGGAATTTTAAGGCTCCATCGAAGTTAACAAATCCCACTTACCTAACCCTAAAGCGCGCTCCTTTTCCCACCATTTTGCCATTATCTAAGGCAGCTAGGCTCCCCTAACGCTCCAAATCATTCCCAACCCTTACCTCGATCTCGTTGGGGGTGAAGAACTGGACGTCGAGGCCCACTTCGAACTTCTCCTTGGTGTTGGTGACGCGGACGACGCCGTCGTTGTTCTGGAGCGGCCAGTCCCACAGCTCCCCGGCCCACTCGTGGCTTAGCGGCACAGTCGACATCTCTCTGCAAAGGGTCCGATCAGAGGCGAGCGAGTGCGCGAGCTGGGGACTCCCCGCCGGGCGTCGGGCCTATATCCGCGCTCGAGAGGCCGGGGGGCGGCTCGTCGGCCGTTACAACGCGCACGACCAATTGGCGCCCTTTTTGTGGCCCCAAGGCCTCTCGACGCCGCGCCGAGGGTCATCCGACTGTAAACCCGGCGGCGAGACGTCATCTCAGCGCTTTTTCCAAAGGCTCGGGGCAGGACAAGGCCGAGCAGGAAGTGCTTTTGGAATTTCCGAGATTGCCTGGTGGGGGATGAGTGGTCGAGGCAGAGATTGGAGTCTTTGGTAGGTCGTCGCTCTCCTCCTTCGATCCTGGAGCTTCGGGAAGGGAGTGGAGGGCTGGTTAGAGGGGGCCCACCTAGCTAGAGAGAATCACGCGCCGTTGGGAAAACAGAGAAGCTCTCGGGTTGCTCGCGCCTGCTTCGAGGACTCTCCGGTTCTGTGTTCTTTGGCGCCTTCGGATCGAGAGTCTCCAGTCCAGTCTTTTGTCCCGAAGAGCACAGAAGGATGTTCTTTGGTGTCGCTCGTGGAAAGGTGTCTTTGGAAAAGTGATTTGGTGTCCGATTTCACCCTCGGGCCCGGTCGCCCCACCGAACCCATCAATCTCCGTTTTTCCATCCTTCCTCGACGAAAGACTCCGCGACCACGTGGCCCGCGCGGTCCTAAGGTGGTAGACGACCTGTAGGAACGTGGGACTCTTCACCGGGTGCGGGTAGCAGATAGCTTTTGTCTGGAGATCTTAGGCTTCTTGAGGAAGATTTGTTGAACCAGTTGATGACTTTGGCGGAGGGTTCAAAAGATAAAAAAAGAAAGCTCGAGGAAGGAGTCGAACCCGGATGTCTAAAATGACGATCACTGGTGCTCTTCACATGCACTATCTCCATGAATGTTGCAGAAGATTACTTCAGTCTCGTGTCTGGAGTCTCGTCTCTAAACGGGGTCCTAACGCGACAAACAGCTCTCCTCACTACCCCCGCGATCGCGGCGGGACGCGCGGGCAAACAGTCGGCTGTCCTCGAAGCGGAAGCGGGAGTCGAGAGGGTCGCGCGGCGCACGACTTCAGAGCGAAAACAAAAACAGATCACTTCGGAAGAGAGACGTCCGTCTTGCATTTTTATCTGATCAAACAGATGAGTTTAATCTGAGCCGAGGAGCGCTGTTAGTACAGTGCGGTGGATACATAGGATCTTGATCTCTCGATCTGTCGGCTGACTCGGATATCTGAAGTAGCGAAGAAAGGAGTATAGAATGGGGTAAGGGCTGACTATCTCTTCCTTTGACCCATTCAAGCTTTGAACGTTCAGAACGGAATGGCAAGGACTCGAACTCTGGACTCCTAAAAGAGTTTAGGAGGGGTAGGATCTTTCTTATAATCTTACACTACGGAGCCTTTCACCCAAGGCCCTCCCGTGGACTCCCAGAGAAACCCCTAAGACAACGTTCTTCTTCAGAGCGTCGATCCAGGAACTGACGCGCTGGAATGACCAAACGACGTGCAGCTCCTTGTTTATTATCCCGAGAGGACGAGAAAAACAAGAGAAGATCGCCAAAAGCACATTTACTCTTTGACCTTCCACGTCCTACTTCCCGGTTTATGGTTCCTGGCATTGTGGAAACTGAAAACAAGCGGAATTCCTATCCTCAATCCTTATTTTTGCTTCTTGTGGATCAGTCCGCGACAGAATCGATGTCAAAGAAGGAAACTTAAGAGTGATAGGGAAGCTCTGACGGCAATTGGCCGCGAACCACCGTTCGGATTAGAGTGAGGGTCTTGATTAACTACCCCGTCGTCCGAGAGGTCTTCTCGCTGCAGGATAGTCGACTGTAGGCGACCAGAGCGTTGCTTCAGTGGACCTCTGTCTTCTTTGAGCGTCATCTTCTTCGCGAATTTCCATTTGAGCAACCGCGCGGCTTTAATCCAGTCCGTTAGTCCAGTTTATGCTCTGATCTACAAGCACATGGCAAAGAAAAAGTTTACTTAGAAGAAGGTGAGTCGGCCCTTCTGCAAATGTCTCTGCACTCTTTTCTGCGGGGCTTGGGAAGAGCCAACATATCCAGCAGCTAGCTGATCTGAGGAGCTAAATTTCCCGATGTTTGAAAGGTCGACTGCTCGGATGTGAGCACGCCGAGGTCGTAAAAACAGAAACAGGCCACTGCGAAAGAGATACAAGGAACCAGAAATCGAGAATCATGTGGGTCCAAACAACAAAGAGTGCACTCGGAGGGACGGAGCAGCTTCACTCTCGATATCGTCCTTTCAGAAGCCTTTCATAATTGAAGACATTCCGGAGCGTCCATACTTGAAGATACTACGAGGATATGCGAACCTTGATGACTCCGGGTATTCGAAGCTTCTGGGAATCGGATGTGTCATCTGTGGTCACGGGGTTTTTCAAAACAAAAACAGATCGTTTCGAAATAGATACACGGCGAGGCGCCTGTCTTCTGATCGCTTGGAGTGTCACCCCTCCTGTCACCCCCGCTTCTTCTGGAATCCTTGCTTCTGGCTCATAAGAAGGCGCTACAAACGAGGATTCCCCTTCTCTGGTGCTCGGGCACTTGGACGACGACGTCAAGGTCTCCTTGGGGCATCTGTAGTTTGCACGGCGCCAAGAAGGCCGCGGCACCTGACGCGAGGAGACTCGTGGACAGCTCGGTGCACACTTAAAATAGCGGCTGGAACGTGTTTTTCTCGAGAGCCGGGTCGGGTAAACACGTTTTGGGATCAGCTGATGGCCGCGGATCTATTTTCGATCTGGCCTCTGCTCTCGATGTTTATCCCGCGGGAGGGCCTATAAAAGCGGAGGGCGGTGGGCAAGGAGCCAGAAGCCCCGGCTTTGGGGAGGGCCCTCCCAGGAGGACTCTTCTTAAGGGGCTGATTCAGTCCCAATCTCCTAGGAAGTGGGATTCCTCCTGCCTTCTTCTTGAGACTACCTAGGAGACTGCTACGTCCAATATTTCCTCCCTTTTAGGAGCTTCCAAGTCCTCTCTGGCACCCTATAGATGACCCCTCAAGATCCCTTCTTCAGGCTCCAAGAAGAGTCCTCTCGATTCCGAACGCTCGATCCAAGAAGGGCCCATTTTAAGCTCAGGCTGACCCTATGCCCCTAATCTCCTAAGAAGACCTAATACCCAGTAGCCCTAGTCCAAAGACCATCTCTAGAAGCCCTTAAACCCTAAGAAGGACCGTGCTAATCGACTCTAGAACCTCGTGAAGCCTTCCTCCCTCCTTCTTCAGGATCGCTCTTTTCAGAATAATGGAAGGTCAGAACATTGAAGTGCAGGCCGACCAGTGGGACTGGCCCATGCAGCACAACGACGGCATCGTCCTCGTCACCAACACGGACGAGAAGTTCGAAGTAGGCCTCGAAGCTACCTTCTTCAGCCCCAAGGAGATCGAGGCAGGCGGGAGTACTGTAGCCTGGGAGTGACGGGGGCGTTCTAGGTGAAGACGATGGGCGACCAGCTGGTCATCCACTGCATGCACGAGGAGAAGAACGATCGCTTCGGCACCGTGAAGCGCGAGATCAACCGCACCTACCGTCTCCCCAAGGACGTGGACACGAAGTCGCTCCGGAGCCAGCTGAGCCCCAACGGCACGCTCATCATCAACGCCGCCAAGAAGCACTGAGGCAAGGGACACGAGGAACCGTTCTTGACTCGCAGAAACTTGTATTTATTTTGAAGGGAATAAATCCCGAGCGCAGAGAAGGGTCCAGTGGAAGGGGAGGGGAGGTGTTCTACTTGATGGAGGGCCATAGGGAGACGTTCTATGGCGAGGTAGATAAGGATTGGCGGTAACTTCAAGGCTTGAGTTATAAGAATGCCTCCCGGATTCAGGCTCGACTCACTATCCATCTTAACTCCACCAGGATTACAGGTTCAAAGATGCATATCTTCTTCGACCCAGGCATTGGCCACCTGCTAAACAAAAACTCCATGATTGTTTGTTTTTCCGAAACAAATTACGGTAGCTGCAGAGCTGCGAAAACACAAGTGCATCAAAGCAGGTGGCAAGCTTTCCTTCTTGCAGCTGGCCTCTTCTCGAAGGAGGAAGAACCTCGAGCTCTGAGCTTTGATCTTTGTGACTGAAGAGCTGAGATTGTTCTGCGTTGCTTCTGAACATGAAGGATCGCGCGTTGATGATGCACAGCATACCCTCTCAAGTGTTCTGTAAGCATACGGTAATCCGCCCTCTCCCAATCCATCACAATAACAATAATTTATTTCATGCGCTCATGGCGCAGAATGGATGATAAAAGCACAACCGACGAGACGCTCCTCAAGGAGACAATGGGCGAAATGACTTAACTCACCGCGGTAGCCCCCACTGATGAACTCCTTCAGATCGTCCAGTGGGGCATTTCTAATGATGTCTGCCAGCAGAGGAGAGAAGCCTTGGCGATCACAGAACAAAATCTTGGTCTTCAAGGAGACATATTCCGTCTTGGAGTTTCTCATGAGGTCCCGGCAGAAGCTAATGACCGTATCGCACTGGTACATGTCACCCAGGCGAAGGAGATCTTCGAAATGAGCCTCTGAAGAAGTGAATTAGCTCGTGTGTACGTCTAGCCGTACCTGTTCTAATCACAACATCAACGTCTAAGATAACAGCGAGGAAAAGCTTGAAAGCGGCAAACTTGACGGCCTTAAGGGAGTAGGATTCAGTGGCCTTCTCCTTGAAGTCACCGAAGAAAAGCGTCTTGAAGAAGGGTGACTGGCAGCTCAGGAGCTGAATATTCTCAGTGATATAAGCCCGTAAAAAAATGAAATCACTTACCTTCTTCGAAACCCACACCTTGTGGTTGTCCACATCAAGGCAAGCAGCATCTTCCGGAGACTTGATGGCCTCATTCGTCGGCGAGGAGAGGTCGATAATGCGCTTTCTGAAAGAGGAAGCAATGTCCACAATGTCCAAGCATCTTTGAATCACTTACGAGATGACCTCTATCTCAGCCTCAAAGTTACTTTTTTCCGTGCAAGGGAGCTCGAATATAGAGGAGCACGCAGGAGTGGTGCTATGATTGAAGGAGCCTGACCACTAAAACAACCAGACCGTCTTAAATACCGTAACAATCAACTTACCATAACGGAATTTTTACCGATGGTGAGTCGTCCTCTCGCCACACAGTTCCACAGAAGGCTGTCTCCGCCAGCCACACTACAGCGGAAGGTGAACGTCTTATTGTTCTTCGTAGGAAATTGGCAATAAAGTAAAGACCTAGAATACGGAGAAGTTCATTCCTCGAGTTAGACAATCAACGATACCATTTCGTTTTCCCGATTTCCACTTCCACATCATGTACAGAGATGTCGATGTCACTATCAGGGGGAGGAGGCTCCGTCAGAGTACCCGTAATTGTGGCGTGTGACATCTTTGATCTGAAGGGGGAAGATTATGATGAGGTGGACTAGTGGCAGAGCGATAGCACGAGAAGCGAACTCAATCGGAGAGAAATCATTTGAAAGAGACGGACTGTGACAGAACTATGGAGAAGCACGAAAGAAGGAGAACAGCGGATGGAGCCGAAGCCACGGCGAGAAGCTACTGAAGTCAGACGGCGTCTGACGACACAGAAACATTTCTCGCGTGTTCCGCAGCTGATGTTGGAGCTCCACGTGAGGGAGTCCGAGAATTCAAAAAAATATGGATCGTCAAGTTGATGCAAGGAAGAGAACTCACAGCTAAGCGCATGAGTGTGTCATCGAACAATGATTACATCCATGTTTGATCGCGCAACCTATCAGGAGTAATCATACTGTAGCCTGCATACCGACCGTACTTCGCGGGACTCCCCACTTTGAAGAGAGTCGTCTATAGACGAGACATTGTAGACAGACATAGGAGCTGCAGGACAGACAGAAGACTTCATGGGCGTCTACGATGGTTGTCTAGACAGGAAGCTGAAGTCGACACAGTCAGACTCGCAGGGAAGGACTCGTCTTCTTAGTGACGCTACTGGAATGTTGTCAGCGCTTGCAAGAGCCTATAATGATAATATCGACCGGACCGAGATTGTTCTGCGTTGCTTCTGAATATGAAGGATCACACATTGCTAATGGTCATCATACCCCCTCAGTATACGATAATCCGTCCTCTCCCCATTCATCACGATAAAAATAATTTATTTAATGCGCTCATGGCGCAGAATGGGTGACAAAATCACGAAATGACGAAACGCTCATGGATGAGGCAATGGGCGAAATTACTTAACTCACCGCTGTAGCCCTTCCTGACGAACTCCTTCAGATCGATCAGGGGAGCATTTCCAATAATGGTTAATAGCAGGGAAGAGAAGCCTTGGCGATCACAGAATAGAATCTTGGTCTTCAAGGAGATAAACTTCGTCTCGGGGTTTCTTACGAGGTCCCGGCAGAAGCGAATGACCGTATCGCACTGGTACATCTCACCCAGGCGAAGGAGAGATTCGAAGCTAGCCTCTGAAGGAGTGGATTAGCTCGTGTTTACGACTGGTCATACCTTTTGTAATCGCAATGTCACAGTTGAAGATGATACCGAGGAAAAGCTTGAACTCGTTGATCTTCACATTCTTGATGGGGTAGGATCCAGAACCCTTCTTGTTCTTGTCGCCGAAGAAAAGCGTCTTGAAGAAGAGAGAGTGGAAGCTGAGGATCTAAACGTTCTCAGAGCTAGATAGATTCAACATGCACTCCCTTACCTTCTTGGAGACCCACAGCTTGTGGCCGTCCATCTTAATACAAGCAGCATCACTGGGAGATTCGATGACTTCGTTGGTAGAGGAGGAGAGGTCGATCACACACATCCTGGAAGAGGAGGCGATGTTCAGAATGTCCAAAGGCCTTCGAATCACTCACCTGACGACCTCTATCTTCGCCTCGAAGTTTACCCTCCTGCCCAAGTAGGGGATTCGCAGCGGCTCCGACCAAGCATAGCCATCGCGCATGTTCATGCAGTTGAAGGAGCCGGCCCACTAAAGACAGAGTCACCAATGCCGGGAAGGATCACCAAAACTCACCATGAAGGACCTTCTTTGTTCTCTGCTGTCCCACGGCGTGATTCGGCCTCTCGCCGTGCAGCTCCACAGGATCCTATCCCCGCCGGCGACGGTGCAGCGGATGCCGAAGATCCTACCTTTGTCGTCCCTCCCATAAGCCACAGACCTAGAAGACAGAGAAGTTGATTCTGGGAAATAGGCGATCCAAGATACCATTTCGTCCTGTCGATTTCCACTTCGTGCGATGCAGCGAGTTTGCTCCCAGAAGGAGGTTCATCCAGGCTGCCCGTGATAGTGGCGCGTGACATCGTCGACCTGAAAGAAGAGAACATGAGGGATGGAGAAGGCGAAATCGAAAGGAAACCACGAAGAGACGGCAGGCGAGGATAACGATAGGAAATGGAGAGCAGAAGAAGGCATCGGTTGGATCCAAACTCGGCCGAGAAGAAGGACATGGCAGTGCAGCGCACGAACGACACAATCCCGTGGTTCGTTCGTCCATCTTTCGCGCGGGGACCCTACTGTTTGAATGGTCAAAATTGAGGGCTCTTCGATGATCGGAAGAATCGGTGAAGCATCCATGCTACCGCGGGAGAGGCAGTCGACACTCGGTCTTGGCTCCCGCCACGACATGGGATGACTTGTCTGTGGTATGAGTTGTCTCGACCCTTTTCCCTTTTACAGTCGGATGCCAAGCGAAGCTGCCGAGTTGCTGCTCCTTCATGGCGGATTCGTAGCTGGAGCCCCCGAGTGCACAATCTCAGAAACTTGCGACTTTGATGGAAACGAATCGAGCACAAGGAAAACGAGCAAACTGTTTGAATGGTGAAAATTGAGGGCTCTTCGATTGCTTTTCCCTATGGATCCGAGAGAGCATTGCTTGGAGGAGGATCTTCTATCCATCGAGTCGCACACGTGTGACTTTTTTTACATTTTTTTCCGAATTTAGCACTTTGCGACCTTCACTGATGAGATGGAAGGGGCCCGGGATCTCGACGGCGAAGTGTCTTTGAAGCAGATGCCCTGTGAAGCTACGGGAATTCTCCGAGCTCCTTGCTTGTCTTTCGACACCTTGGGGGACCTTATCGGCAAGGTAGGTAAGTTCACAATGCCACAACGGGATAAGATAAGCACAATGGGAGATGATAAGCAGATAAGACAAGCGGTTTTGTTGCGGGAGCCCGAGTGCACAATCTTAGAAGCTTGCGACGCCGAGAAAATGGGTGATTTCTCGGTGTCCTTTTGTTCTTTTTGAGTGAATTTGGTAGCATAAGCCGGTAGTCTTTAAAAAGCATCGTGTTTTGGGTGTCAGTCCCCCGACCGTCTTTAGTGAGTGGTCACAGGGGCAAGAGTTCAAGAACCCGAGATAAAACTGTCTAATTACCGGTAGAGCATCACTGGATAAGAAGCCGTTGGTATAACCAGGCCTGAGATGAAAAGGGATAAGAATGCCTCTTCACTCGGTGGCCAAGTGTTCCAGAAGCACATGTTCTGTGAAGGCTTAAGACTCGCAGCGAGATTAAAATATATTATTCGTATAATATACACATTTCATCAAATCGTTCTTCTAGAGCTCCTTCGTGAAGACTCGGAGCTACTGCTTCTTCTGGGCGGAGATGGAGAGGACGCCGTGCTGGGTGAGGTGCGACTTCAACGTGGCCGCGTCCACGTCCTTGGGCAGATGGTAGGTGCGGTTCACCTCGCGGCGGACCTCTCCGTGCTTGTCCGAGCGCGCCTCGTGCGCACAGTGCACCAGCAGTGTGTCCCCGACGACTTTTACCTGAAACGCACGTCCAATCGGGGCGAGACCAAAGGACGCACCTCGATCTCCTTGGGGGTGAAGAACTGCGCGTCCAGGCCTACTTCGAAGCGGTCGCTCGTGTTGAGGATCTTGACGACGCCGTCGTTGTGCTGCATCGGCCAGTCCCACTGGTGCTCCTTCCACTCGTGGTCCACTTTCAGGCTCATGTTCTGGAAAGAAAAGTGCTTCTAGGTTAGGGAAAAAGGACATTGTATCCAGGGTTAAAATTTCAAATCTCTAAAAAAGAAACTCTTCAGTGGAGACTCGAACCCGACCCCAAAAAGCGGCATTCCTGGATCACTACCAATCCACCATCGGAACATTCCGTCCCAGGCCTTCTGACAGTCACTAACCGTCACTAGGAAACTCTCAAGGGCCTGTGACTGCAGGATTCCAAGAACGCGATAAACAATCTCGAAACACTTCAAACTCCGATTATCGTTTCATTCAAATACTCGGCGACCCAAGCACGAACGCCCTCCGCGGACCACTGCTGCTCTCCGACCCCTTCGGGCCTATTTATATCCCGAAGGCGCGTTCCACGGCGCCGCCCTCGGCCGAGGAGTTCGGTCGGAAAAGTGAAGTTTGTTGACCGAAGCCACTCGAGAACTCTTGCCTGGAAGACGCGCGTCCTCGCGAGGAGCACGTAGCAGCTGTCGCGGTGAGACCAGAAAACCACGCTAAGTAAACGGTCCCGAGGAGAAAACATCTCCTCGAGAGGACTTCCCCGAGCTTGTGAGGGCGCGGCGGGCGATAAACAACTCGGAGAGAGGTTTGCTCTTCGGTGCGGGAAGAGGTCGAGGGGAAGGCGCTTCAGAACCAGGATATCCTGGCGAAGGGACGTGGAACAGGGTTAAGTGGCCTGCAATCTGACTCCAATGCCCGACGGATCGAGTTAATGGACTATCAGGCCACTAAATCCTCCTTCGCGATCGCCACAGGGTGGACACCGACGATCAATATCGGATTACGATTACATCGAAGTTGATCAGTTGCACGCGCTGGTGCCGAAGACGCCAAAAAAACTAGATCGAGGCCAAGCCTGCAGGCAGCAGGAATCAAGATCCAGGATCCAGTAGTTTCGCCTTCTCCCTTGTGGAGCCTTCACACATGGTCAGAGTCCGCCTCCATGGCTCTATTCAGAGGCCTTCCCTCTCCTTAACAGCTCTAGAGTCTAGACCCGTATGAGGTTTATGTCTCTTCAAATTGTCTGTCTTAAATCTGTCTGTCTCCTCTGGCAGCCGAGTTGAGTTTTGAATTTTCATTTTTGAGTTTTGAGCTTCGCACAGCCCTGATTCGGAGTTCCTCCTTCTCCCTTGATCCGCCTTCATGGAGTGAGTCAGCTCTGTTCAGAGGCCTCCCCTCTCCTTAGCTCTAGACCTGTCTGATGTCTCTTCAAACTGTCTGTCTCCCCCGGCAGCAAAAGATTTGTTCAAGAACGTCTCATACATATGTACATGGAAGGTAAAGGGACCTGATCCCCAGATCCTTTAGGCCTCAGTTGCACTTGTAGTACTCGGTGAGGAGAGTGCGGAAGGCCTGATGAAGGTGGAAGTCAAGGAGACACATAGTGCCGCCGCCACGGACCTCCTGGTGCGTCTGACGGTTAATATCGCCCACACACACCCAAGGGTTGGCGAAGCCGCCGTCGTCGAAGGCCACCGCGTACTTCGAGTGGTCCCACCAGTTCTCGAAGTTCACGTCACAGGGCAGCTTCACGTACTTGGCGTTGTAAACGCTGTAGCCGCCCGAACAGTCCGAGAAGAGGTTCTTGTCCTCGGCGGACTCGTGCAGCCATGACTCCACGAGGAGAGGACTCGCCAGGCGAGGGGCCACCAGGTCGTGGTAGAGATCTGCAAGAGGGTTGTAGAAGTAGAAGACGGAGGCTTCTTACCTTTTCCAAACTTCCCCGTCTTGGCGAAGTGGACGAAGCCGGCGCCTCCGCTGCTCTTCATCGTCTTCATGCTGTAGAAGGGCGCCATGTCCGAGACCTGGCCGGCGAGCACCTTCTTCATGAGTGGAACGTCCGTCCCTATCTTCAGGGGCAAGTAAGAAGAGTAGATGTTGGGGTTCGTGTAGTAGAGTTGCTCGGCTAAAGGGTTCTTGGTTCTTAAAAGCGTGTCTTGGACT
The DNA here is from genome assembly GCA_000757755.1 of Steinernema glaseri. Classification (NCBI taxonomy): domain Eukaryota; kingdom Metazoa; phylum Nematoda; class Chromadorea; order Rhabditida; family Steinernematidae; genus Steinernema; species Steinernema glaseri. The sequence goes on from KN169516.1 coordinate 88,327, forward strand.
TGGACCTACCAAGGAGTGGGAGGGCGTCGTAGCCAAAGGATACGCAGAGGCCCATCTGGCCGAAGGTGTGCGCGTTGCTGGGGAACGCGTAGGAGGCGTTGTTCAAGAAGCGCGGCAGGCTGTGGATGAGCCAGAAGCCACTGGTGGTGTCGAAGACCGCGGCGCCCTTTGTGTGGCCCAGAGTCGCGCTCCACTCCGTCGAGTCGGGCAGCTCATCGTTGTAGAGCACGTGGAACAGCGTCTAAGGAGAAGAAGATCGGACTTCAGATGGTCTAAGAGATTCCCGAGGATCTCGAGGTTTTGGAAGCCTCAGGGGTTTATGACCCCTTTGGTCAGTTTTCTGTTTTACTTCTCACGGGTTACGGTAGCGGAGCTTACCGGCGAGGAGACGTCCTTGTAGAAGGCCTCCATGGTGTGGGCGACCGCCTGCTGCTGGGAATCCATGCCGACGGACGCCTTCACCCACTGCTTGTTGCTGGAGTCCAAGTAGAGGAAGCCGGTGCCATTTTTGATGTTCTCGTCCTCACTCCACTTCTGCCTGGGCATCTTGTAGAAGACGAACCAGTCCACGGGCTGCCCCGACATGTCCCGGCATGAAGTGAGTCCTTCGGCGCCGAGAACTCCGAGGAGCACAAGGAGGAGGGCCAGCGGAGGGGAGCGCATGGTTCTGCAAGGGATAGGGTAACGGATATTGCAGGGTGTATCGATAAAGGCGATAAAGGTCTAGCAATAATAATGATAAAAAATAAAATTAGAGGACAGGAAAAAGAAGGGCCTTAACGAGGGGCTGGGACCCCTTAGGTGAGACAACTAAAGGTCTTGAACAGCACCGCCACAATCTGATAAACCGTAGGTGAAACCTGCTTAAGTGGAACCGGTTTTGAATAACTTTTTGTAGGGAAAACGTCGTCAGACGTTCAAGGGTCGGTAGGAACGACGGCCTTGACTGATTAAGCAATTTGTTCATTGAATTAGACTTCCGAATTGAATGACTCACTCCGTCTAGGGTGCTTTTGTGAAGTTTAAAGAAGAAGCTGATTCATATTTCGAGGATCAAACCAGCTGCTCGCTTCACCGAATTGCAAGTTCGGCTACTTTTCATGGTTGTGGCCCCGTGCTCAGGGGCTTAAGGGTACCTTTGTTTATAAAAGACTATCTTCTAGGTACTCCAAGATAAACTCTTTCGAGGGGGGTGTAATTGTGGAAGTCCAATTTGTGTGGAATGTGAGATTCTGGATTGAAAATTGCACGAGAAGGGAATCAAAGTCGGGGGCCGAGCTACTCCAAAGCTGAGGCTCCCCACGGAGAGCGCTCAAAGTTTATGAGACGATCATCTCGCGCCGTTCGTTTGCCCTCCAAATAGCCGACGCCCGGAGATCCGCGCGCATTATCCACACAATAACCTCATCAGGCTCCGTCGGCCCCACCCGGCCGGAATCCCGGGCGCCGTCAGAAACCCTCACCTCTCAATCCGATTTTCCGACTCGGCGCCTCGGCTTAATGGAATAAGGGGACGGCGTCTCGGCACGAGAGTGCAGAGGGCCTGCAACGGCCCCTTTTAAACGGGGCTCCTTATCAGCCCGATCGATGAGTCTTCGGAATTGGGTGGAGGAAAGTGCGCGCTACTTGTGATCTCTGCTGCCTCCCCAAGTGTGTCTTCCTGGTTCCGGCCAGGGACCTGGCTGTCCAGAGGGGACCTTCTTGTCCGAGGAGGGCCGCCCTGCCGAGGGTGGGACACACCGCTTAATTGGACCTAATGGGCTTCGGAACGCCACACTGAGGCCAATCTGGAGCCTCTTCTTGTGCCTTAGAATGTGTTTACACCAGTGCAAAACCGAGTTATCATCCCTTTGCACTTCCTTATCTTCCATGTGGCCATCGACGACTCCATTCTCCGAACGCGCTTCTGGCGTTCGTCGACGTGGCGCACTCCAGCCCGCATCGTATTCCGGCACACGTGTTAGGCGAGCACATGTGTTTCGCGATCTCCCTTCCACGTTCACTCGGCGTCGTTCGCCGAGAGCGGAGCCGTTGACGTCGACAGCGCCGCTGATATCGTTTGATCCTGCTGCTTGTGCCCTCCGTCGTGGTTGTGACCGGAGGGGCGACGCCCTACCGTATCCGGGGAACGGACGTTCGACGTTCGAAGCACTTCCGTGTGAAGCTAGCAGGAAGTTTTGGGTATTTTCGGGAAATATTTCTTGAGGACTTCTTTGAGCTTCGATCGCAGAAATATTTATCGGGAGAAGGGAAAGTTGAAATCATGAAGAAATGTTCCTGTAGGAACTCTATTTCACCGAAAAATGGGGCAACTGTTCATCTGTTTGCAGAAGGTCAGAACGTCAGAACTGGGCGTCATTTTGGAAGGAAATATTTCTGGATGACTTCTTTGAGCTTCGATCGCAGAAATATTTCTCCGAGAAAGGAAAGGAATTTACGGAGAGATATTTCTGTAGGCACTCTATTTCACCGAAAAGGGGACGACTGTGCATATGTTTGCAGAAGGTCAGAACTGGGTGACTTTTTGGAAGGAAATATTTCTGCAGAAAGGGAACAGTTGTTTGGTTGCATGTTATCGGAAAGTTAAACTATGAGGTGTGATAAGCCTCCGTTGGAAATATTTCCCCAAGGCCAGACCATGCTCGGCATAGAAACGAACTTAAAATTTCTCTGTTCTTCTTAGAGCAACCGCCCGAATGTGTCCAACTGTAACTCCTCAGCACAAGAGCCCCGGTGCAGCAAGTGCTCTGAAATTTGCTTCAAAACATACTCCTATCGATATTCCTGTTGGAACTCCCAAAACTGGAAAGCTCGGAATTCGGAGTGAACCAGGGACGGCGCGTTCCCATGGAACGCACTCCTAAAGGACATCCGAGTGTGCCGGAACGACCCATTTCCACGATAATCTCCCGTCGTGGCGGGGACGGCGGCGCTCCATCGCCTCTGTACGGCTTCCGTGGGTGCAAACATTATGCAAGCGGCGACCCATTTCCTCACAGGTGTGTCGCCACCGTTGTCCATCAACAGCCGCTGTTTTTTTCGTTGGGTGTGTGCGAAGGCTGGGGGAACTGTTTGTGCAGATAATGAGGCGGATTTGATGCCTCGTCCCGGAAATTCCTCACACCAATTAGGGATGTTTTTGTTGCGTAAGAGGTTCACTGACGCTCGCAGTTGATTGTTCAAAGTCCAATCCGTTTATCCAAAAGTCCGAAGCTTTCTCTGCTCGTCTCTCATAGGTCTCCCGTAGGGATACAGCGTTCAAAGACAATAGGACTGCCTTGTGGCTTGAGTATTACAGTTCCTCATAGCCGACCATTCACGGCCCAGGCGCGATTCCTCTCCCGCTATTTGACTCCTTGGCGCGGACAATACATATGCAAGGGGCATTCCCTCACAGGCCCGTCGCCTTTGTCCGCATTCATCACCGTTTTTCCCGCAACAATGCCCCCCGATCGCACCACCGCCGCCCGTTCCCCTCGACGAATCCGTCTACTTCTCGCCGGCCCTCTGCCACACTGACCTCTCGCGCGCACCTCTAATTCGGCCGCGGCGTGCCAACAGTACGCCGCCACGCCGATCGATCATCCTAGAGAACCGTTGGCGGCCACCTAGGCGGCGGTGGTCACCGACCACCGCTTCTCGCGGGGATTTGCCTGCGGGCGTCTCCTCGGTCTGTATTTCTGCAGACTTTTTTGGAGATTCCGAGACAGTGGATGTCTCGAATCGTAGACTGCCTGCCTGGGAACGTTCACTTCCGCGTTCTCCGTCTCCGTGGAGACTGCGTCTTCGGAGGCGAAACTCTTCCTCGGCTTTGCTCTGACGTCCAGCCGAGAGGCTTCCCCTTTTTCCGTTTCCTTTTGCCACGCGGGATTATCGCGTGGCTTCTCTATCTTTGGTGCGTGGCCGGGCGCGTCCAGCGGAGTTCAATTGAGTCCATTAGAGTGAGTCACTTTAAGATGTTGCAATTGCCAACACGGACGGTTTTGTTGTCCCATTTTTCTCCTTTCCCTCTTTCCTTGACTTCGACAAATCCACCAAAGTGGAAGAAGGCGAAAATGGAGGAACCGTGCCATAAAATTGTTCGATCTTGGAAGTTTGCCTTTCTATTTGAGTCCTTTCGAGCTCATTGATTCCAGTCCCTTCGATTCTATCCGAGTTTAGTTTAAGTCCGCGCTGTGCTCAATTAGAATCCGTTAAACTCATTACTAACCTTCTTCAGGACTAACCACCGTGGCACAGTCACCAGAACCCACAACGAGGGCCAACAGATGAATCTGATGTCGCGGTACGTGCGCCGGATCTTACGATGCGGCGGACGTTCGCCCATAGTCAATATCCTCTACGCCGCGCTCTTCCTCGTCATGATCTCGCTCGTTACCACACAGCTCTCGGATCCCAAGCTCGAAGAAAAAATCGCGGCAAACAAGAATCAGGTAAGGGTAGACTTGAAGGCAATACTTATAACATGTTCTAGCAGAATGAAGCGAGGGAACAAATCGACTTGCACCAGCTCATTAAGAACCGCCAGGAGCAGGATACCGCCAAGCTGGCGGACAGGAAGGTCCTTGAGGACATCGAGTCCTTTGCGGCGAAGAATCTCCCGAATTCGCAGACTGTGGAACGAGTGGAGAGACCGATCGGCGCCCAGGTCCGTATTGAGAAGCCTCGTATCGCGCAGAACACGGTCTCGAGGGTACGTTTTATTTATTTAAAAACTCTGGAAACTTGTCGATCCAGCCGCAAATTCCAAAAAAAAATCTGTATGCCTCAAGAATCGTCTTTGTTTCAGGTCGTCAATGGGGAACGCTACCCCCGGCTCACCCCCGAAGGCTCCTTCGTCCCCATAAGACGGATCGTCCATCTGGACCTGAAAGGAGCGCCCTACAAGGTCTCCTTCTTCGCCGAGCTCTTCTCGTTCTTGAACCGCCTGCACGCGACCGGAGTGCTCCTGGAATGGGAGGACATGTTCCCGTACGAAGGACGTCTCAAGTCGGCGGTAAACGGAAATGCCTACTCCATGCAGGACGTGGAGACGATCCTGAAGACGGCGCGCGAGCACCGTCTCGAAGTCATCCCATTGGTGCAGACCTTTGGCCACCTGGAGTGGATCCTGAAGCTCGAGGAGTTCGAGCACCTCCGCGAGGACCCGAAGTACCCGCAGGTCATCTGCTTCGGAGCCGAGGAGTCGTGGACGCTGGTCCAGGACATGGTTGATCAAGTCGCCAGTGTGCACAAGAAGTTCGGAATGCCCTTCTTCCACATGGGTGCTGACGAGGCTTTCCAGGTAGGGCGAAACCCTTTGATTCTGATCCAAACTCGAAATCGTCAGTCAACCCCAGTCCATCTACAGGAACATTTCAGATCGGTGTCTGCAACGCTACCGTAACCCAGATGGCGAAGCAGGGCTCACGCGATAGAGTCATGCTGTGGCACATGGCCAGGACCGCCGAGTACATCCGCAAGCAACACAACGTGACGGTGCTCGCCTGGCATGATATGTTCGGCCACGTGATGGAGGAGGACCTCAAGGCCTACAACATGACTGAGGTTCTGGAGCCAGTCCTCTGGAGCTACGCCGAGGATCTCGAACAGTACCTCCCCTACTCCAGCTGGTTCGCTCTCAAGGTTCGTTTGTCTTACACTAGAATGCGGTTTGATTTCCCCCTTTCAGCCCTTCAAGAACGTCTGGGGATCTTCGGCTTTCAAAGGCGCCGATGGACCGGCCAGGTTCTCCTCGAACCCGATCCACTACATCCGGAATCACGAGTCCTGGGTGGTGCAGATGAACCGCGTCTACAGGGAGTTCGACCTCTTCCAAGGAATGATCATAACAGGCTGGTCTCGCTATGACCACCTGGCCCTTCTGGCCGAGCTTCTTCCCATCGGAATCCCCTCGCTCGCCATGGGAATGGAGACGCTCTTGGCGGGAAAACCCTTGAGGGGCGACTATCCTGAGACCGCAGAGCTCCTGCAGTGCTCCGCTCCGGTTAACCCAGGCTACACCATCGGCTGCCAATTCCCTGGACGGCGCATCTACGAGATCGTCAACGAGCTGAAAGTGAAGCAGGACGAGCTGGCTACCTACTTGGCCTCAGACCACGAGATCAACGGCTGGCTCTCGCGCATGGCCGACGGCTACGATATCTCCTCTCCGATGTACATCGAGGCAAGTTGGGTTTATGGGGTCAGGAGAAACTACTTTTCGAAGCAGATCACTCCAAATCAAATCACAATGACTGATTGTGTTCTGACCGCTCTCCTTTCAGAAGATCGTGCCCTTCATCGACTTCCATCTGCAGCCGATGGAACAGTTGCAGAGCGAGCTACGTAGAGAGCTCACGAAGATCTACTTCCCCGACCTGGTCGAAGAGTTCCTGTTCACCTACGTCAACCGGGACATCGAGCTCCTTCAGCAGCGGCGCGACGCGGCCAAGCGCATCCTCCAGAAGAAGCACTTTGCTCGGCGACCCTTCGTCTCGTCGGACAAGTGGCCCAAACGGCCCTGAGGGCCACTTGGTCGATCCCTTCCCATACGCGGTACTTGTAGATTGAAGCCTTCCATAGCGCCTTGGCCAAAAGTCGGATTCGGCTTTCTCCGATTGTGATATTGATTTCTGGTGACTTTTCATATTGAAAAGTCCACTGACAACTAGTCAAACGTTTGCCTGCCGGGGGACCGGGTCGACGCTCCGCTCAACGCTCATTGCCTCTCCCTCGGAAAACGTGTCACTCGCCGTGATCTGTGTGTTGCGAAGCGGCTGCGGTGGTTGTAAAATGCAATAAACTCATTTGACAACCGACCTCTGGTCATCGGGACAAAAGATCGCCAAAGACAACCCTCAAAGTGTTAGCCTCGGATATTGTAGTTGGAAGATCATCGAATAACCCAAACAGTGACCTTAAATGTCACCTTAAAGTGCCAATATTTGCTTGTGACTCACAATGTAACTACAACTCAAAATACAGTCACAATGCTCGTCCGCGGTCCATTGCAGGGCATTTTCGGTTTACGGTATGGCCTCGCATCCTCAAGAATCCCAAGCATTATTTGACTGAAGGATTTTGTTTTGTCTTGTTGATCGTTTGGTGTGTGTTTCCCTCCCGCACAGCCCTTTAGGAGACGTCGAGGAACGTTTCCCCAGACAAGCCTTGCCTTCTTCAGCTTCTGCCCCTACCTTCTGGCCCTCGTTAGCCTTTGGCTCTACCGCAAAATTAAGGCCAATAGATTGACCTCTAAGTAAACCAGAAATCCCCCTCCTACCGTAACCATTGAGGCGAAAGCGTGCGCTCAGAAACGTGAGCGTTTGAGGCGTTATCTAGTCAGTTTCGTTCGTAATGCTCGCTTCGATAATTGGTCACTCCCGTTTATAATGTCCGCTTCTTGACGCTTCTGTTCTCGATGATGTACAACTACGACTACTTTCCCCTCGGGCCGGTAAGTCTCACTTTTAAGAGTTCTTAGTTTTGGATGCTTTAGGCCGTCAACGACGACGAATCCGACGACGACCTGTGGAGCATCTGGTCGTTCGATGACGATGAGCTCTTGAGGATGTGGCTCCTCGCCTGGGGTGACCGCTATGAGGAGCTGTTAAGTGTAAGTTCATAACGAGTTATCATGCTATCCTAGAAGTCTTTTGATCTAAAAGTACAGTTAAGCTTTGTTCAGTCCGTATGTCTTCATCGCCGTCTTCTTTCACTTACCTTCGTTGATCAAATGTCTTTACAGCCTGCCGAAGAAGACACAGTGGAAGACGTCGAAGAAGACACCCTCCACATTCAAAGCTCGCCTCTACCAGTTGAAGCCCCCCAGAAGAAGAAGAAGAAGTCTCACCGAAAGCGACTTCGACGGATCTTCCAAATACTACGATTTTGGAATCGATGATCAGTAAAAGTTGGACAAACAAACGATCATACACCGTTTGACAGTTTCGTGCCCTATCGAGTACACCGTGGTAAACAAGCGCACAGATTCCGTTTCTCTCCCCTCCGAGAGAAAACAAATCGATCGCTGCCTCCCCGCCCGTCTTGCAACAACACTGCCTCGTGGCCGCGGATCGTCTCGCCGTTCCAAGGCGTGTCTGTCTGTTGTCTCGTCTCTCCGGTTTAGACGCGACAGTCCCGTGGAGATACCGATCCACGCGGCGTTGTTTGAGCTTTGGTCGTTCTTCGTACTTTCACCCTCTCGGGGATGCGCACTTAATGTTAGACGGGGCGGTTTGCACGTTCAGACAGAGACGTTTGCGACTGTGAGACTGAGACAATGGAAAGTTGCAACGCAGACTGGATTGGCAGAGACGGGAGTGGAGATCTAGACGAGACAGACGCTTCTTCGAGACGTCTCGTCTACTCATCCCACGTGGCCTCGTGGCTACAGCTTCTGTGCTCTGAACACACATTGTTTTCCGACCCTTGGCGCGTGG
>KN169516.1:106557-137517 GCA_000757755.1 Steinernema glaseri
TTCTTCTAGGTCCTCTTTCTTCAACGTAGCGCACAGAGTGTCCACGAAGGCGACGGGGACAAAGTTCATTATCGGTGCAGAAGGAGTGCGTGCAGTTTGGATGGACTTATGACTCGTGCAGCATCGCAGATGGTGGTGAGAAGATCACACGTTGAGCTTCAATGCGATGTCTCGGGACCAGAGCTGTCATTGACCCGAGATTTGGGGTCGCCCCGATGACAATTCTGCTCGGGACCCTCAGAACCCAATTTCCATTGTTTCTGCACTGGCACTGAACTACTCGAAACCTGCTGAATAGTCAAAAGCATCTTTGCCCCGAAGAGACCCCATATGGTGCGTCATAAGTGCTGAGACGCCATAAAATGGACTAACCTTCGACGAATTTTACTGTGCTAAAAATAAAGTTCTTGTGATTGCAGAACCTATGACGCACCCTGTGGGGTTTCCCTCTCAAAGACCATGCTAAGGCGGCTAAACCACTTGACGTGCAGGGCCCAGAAGAATCGTCTTTCCCAAGTGGCCACGATTGGGCCAATTCACGGCGATCAGCTAGTACCTATCTCCCGTTTATAGACTCTGATCTCGTGGAGCTAGTGGCGCGGAAGAGCGATGATCTTACCGGTTCCTCTTTGATCTTTCAAACTGCTCTAGCAGCTGCGCGCCTTTTCCGTCGCGCGGACTTTGGGTGCGGACACTTCGAATGCTTGTGATCAAGTGTGGTGGCGCACAGATAGAGCCATGCAATGGGTCAGGAAACATCTACAAAATATAAAATAAAGGGGAGAGGTTGGTCCTGATTCCGTCGTCCATCTCTTTGGATTTGCTTGTTGCTCAGCTCTGTGGCCTTCTTGAGAAGATCTGACACCTCTGTAGCTTCAAAAGCTGTCAGCAGAGAATCTTCTCGTTACTCTTTCGATGAGCCTTTTGCCTCCGTGGATTCTGGACCCTACCCACCTGGAATCGTTCTCTGATAGAGCTTCACAAGCCATTAAATATGGTGTGCTTGTGCCTATGGTAAGTGGCCATAACTAGTGGTTCAGTAGTGATACCCCCGAGTCGGAGGCCTCGACTATCAGCTTTGAGGGTTGAGTTCGAGTCCACGCATAAGAAACGATGCCGTTCCGCGCCTATTGTTACCTTTGGAGCTCCAATCTGCTAACCCTACTTTCTGGGGCAAGGAAGAAGAAGAAGGAGGCCATAAACTTCCTATTTTATAAGCTTTGTTCCTTGTGGCTTACAAGTGGGCTCTTTCGACTTCCCAAATCAGATTTGCAATCCCAGCGTGGACGGTTCCCTTCTTAGGGACGGCCTTGCCCACGTCATGACAGCCGTGATGAATCTTGCGCGCCCGTGACGTCGTGCGCTCTGTTTTCGATCGCCTTCGATCGTTCAAAAACCGCGTCGGCGCCCGACGGGGAGTTTGGGGTCGCGGAGACCAAAGACGGCGGAGATCCGACGACGAAGCGATCGGCCGTTTCGGTGCAGAATGACGCCAACTCGACGAGCTGGACTCCGAAGAGACGAAATCGGTCGCCGAAGGTTACGGTAGCTCGGAAGGTTTCGGCGGTGCAAACGGCTTAAAATAGATTTGCTAGGGGGAGAAGCTGTGTGGAGGAGAAGAGTCTATGACCTCCTTCTTCTTCTCGCTTGCCCAAGGAGTAGGGTTAATAGATTGTAGCTTCAAGGGTAATAAGTGGCGCGGAATCCTCATATGGGTTACTCTCTGATCTTGTAAGCGACTTTCAGTTAAACGCATATGAAAACCCTAGGAGAAGGCCACGGAGAAGAAGGAGCCTTATAATTGGAATACGGTGACCTTCTGGAGAGTATACGGTAGGATAGATTTAAGCTTACCAATCTGGCTGACCTAAAAGGACGAAACAAGAGCCTTTGAACACCTTAATCGTCCAACACCCCAGAGACGATCACTTCCCTGTATTCCGGGTCCCCCCCAAGGAGGATACTGTAGCCAAGCGTCTAGACAAGAAATGCACACCCTTTGTCCGCTTCAGAGGCGTCGAAACGATCTCTGACGCCTTCTGTTGGAAGTGTGAGATTCCCTGTTACCTGACTAAACTGTCTTCTCTCCACTGTCTCCACATCGCACCTCATCGATCTTGCTGAATGGGACGCGGACTTGCAATAAACAAACCCTTCACACATAGTAAGTGCACACAGAAACAGGATCGGCCTTCTGAAGGAGCTCCCCCTCCGTGGGGGTATCTAAAGGTGAGGAGATTGATAGTTTGTCGTTAAGGAGACACGTGCTTGGGTTCCCCGTCTGTGGCCTAGACTTCTAGATGGTGGAAGCGAGATAAGGGTCACAGAGAGACATGTCTAGAAGCCCGTCTAGTCTGAGTCTGGTTCTGCAAGGAGTCCCGTCTACTCTACAGGAGCTGTGTCTAAGTCTGGAGACAGTCTCAACTTAAGACAGCTGTGGGCATGGTCTTCGCAGCCAGGCAAGAGGGACCCTTCCAGTGACCCTCTTGAGAGAAGTGGTAGAACCGTCAGAGATCGCCCAGAAAGACAAAAAACAGAGAAGAAGTCCATCTCACATAGTCTCTTCCCTTATATAGCCAATGGGCTACCGTATCCCCGTATGGGCGGCCTGTCCCCTTCTGACGTCATTCCAATCAGTGAACCTGGTGGTTCCAGTCATCCTGACGATCCTGGCCGCGTTCTTCCTGGCTCTATACAGGAGCGGACGCCTTCGGTGGAGACGCCTCACCGGGGGATCTTCTGAACTCTTGGGAATCGGGTGGATTAGCGGAGGCGAATCTCGCGAGGGGTACGGTTCCAGGTGATGTCACCGCTACGTCACAAGAGCGCGCAAAGTCAAGGAGAGGCGGCGGAGCACGTGGACGGCGTGCGGACGGGTGCGAAGAGTGCCCCGGGCGACGGGGTGGGTCCGCTGGTTTCGTCTTTGGAGTTCGAACAGAACCTAAGTAGGCTGGAAACCAACTCTCTCTGAGTGGGTCCGGGCTGGCGGTCCAGGGGCTCGAGTCGCACAGTCTTGTCCTAGGACCTAGGAACGGGTCTGCATTAGGTGGTCTCCTCAGAGTGAGTCAGGTCTACGTCTGGGTCTAGAAGCCCGTCTAGTCTCAGTCTGCAAAGAGTCATGTCTAGTCTGAAGGAGCTCTGTCTGAGTCTAGAGACAGTCTCAACCAACTCGGGTCCAAAAAGAAAAGCTCCCCCATCGGCTTCTGCTCCTTCTGCCTCCAAGTAGTTCGGAAAGAGCCACGATTACGTGCGATCGATCTCGGCGCTGCGAAGGCCTTGCAGAGAGAGCAAAGAACGCGGACGGAGCTTCTCCGCGGAGATTCGTTTCGTCGCGCGCCTCGGTCTTGTGGCATACCCATTCTTTGACCTCTGGGATTGGCTCTCCAGTCCTGTCCTTGGAACCGCTGAAGCCTTGGGATTGATAGACTCCTTGGAATGAAGCCCAGCCGGCGCTCTGGAGCTCCAGGAGGGTTCTCAAGGAGCAAAGAGGGTTAGGGAGTTCAAACCCATCAGATTACCGTAATCAGCCCTTTGTGGCCTAGCCTGTGTTTCCGGCTGGTTTTGGGTCCTTTAGGTGGCCTTTACTCGGTTTTCACAAGCCTGTGACGAAGGAAGACGCGAGCTACTCGTGGAGCTTTATGCACCGCGTCATTGAACTCGTTTCGTCGATGATCTCCGACGCTTTAAGTGCAGAAAGTTCTTCGAGTGCAGGTTTGCTCTGTCAAGGGGCGATAGCAGAAGGTTAATCGTTCCTTGGTCTTCTCGTTTCGTTTCAAGCTGGACCATCGCGCTCTGTAGCGCCTTCTTCACATCAGAAGTAGGGCTGCGGGGATAGAGGACAAAGGTCCACTAGCTCTAGGAGTCAAGAAGGACGTTCAGCATCGTTTAGCATCGCCAATCTAGCATCTTCAGTCCCGAAGCGGTTCTCGCGGAGTCACGCGTCCAGGGACAACAACCGCGCGGAAGGACTCCGTCGTTCGGAGACCAAGGAGCGCCTCCATCGATCAGCGGTGGGACCGCTCGAAGGTCCTCGGGGCATCGATCGGAAAGTGATCGGTTTTGGGAACTGCTCGACTTCTTGTACAGTAGCTGTGGGCACAACCTTCTCAAGAAGCACACTGGACCGACTGGCTAAGGGGACCCTTCCAGTGACCCTCTTGGGGTGACCATTAAAGGCCGAAGCGTCAGAAGATCAAAGAAGGTCTTCTGAGACGCTCTCGGAGGGGGCGGCGTCTCCCGGGGCGGTCCCTCGAGCGTAATAGAATCTGCCTTCGGCTATAAAGGCGAAGCCGCGGCCTCCGACGGGGAAGTCGTCCGTCCGCGGATTCTCGTCTTCGCAGCCTCCGACCATGGGTGAGTCAAGAAGGACCCTTTTAGTTACCCTCTTGGGTGGGAGTTGTTCAGGTCTTGGGGTAGGGAAAAGCGCTGTTTAGATGCTTATAAGGATACCCAAACCCCCTGAGCTTCTAGATACCCTAGAACCCCTCAGATTCACCCCACCTAAACCCTCCTTCAGGCATCATCCGCTGGCTTAGTCGCCGCTTCGGCAAGAACGACGCCCTCCGCAAGAGCGAGGAGTCCAGCCGAAGCCTTAGCAAGTGAGTCCCCCTCCCCCCCCCTCGAGTACCGTACCCCCTTTCCAGTAGCTTCACGGAGCACCACCTGGACGTGGTCCAGCTGAGTCGCATCTACTCCGCGTCCAACATCGACACTCAGAATCCGAAGCTGAGCAAAGGGATGAGCAAGGAGGAGGCGGAGAGGCGGCTCCAGGTGGGCCAGAAGCCCTCGACGACGACTGACCCTGTTTCAGAAGGACGGTCCCAACGCGCTCGCGCCTCCCGCCGAGATCAGCAACCTGACGCTCTTCCTGCGCCAGTTCCTCAACATGTTCTGGATCCTGCTCATGGGCGCCGCCATCCTCAGTCTCAGCACCTTCATCATCGACCCTTCGTGAGTCCAGTAGACCTAGAGCCCTAAGAGAAACGTTTCTATGGCCAAAGGTCACTCTTTGACTATCAGACAATGGACCCGAGTTCGAGTCCGCCCCGGAGCGTTCCTTTTTTTACTTCACCCGTTCGTCGCCAAACGTCTTTTTATTTCCCTTCTGAACCACTTGGAAGCGCTTCTGACCTCTCCCTTCAGGGTGATCATCAACCTCTACGCGGCGATCGTCCTCTTTGTCATCGTCATCGCCATGTGCATCATCACGTTCTACCAGGAGAAGAAGGCGCTCAACGTGGTCCGCGGCTTCACCAACCTTCTGCCCACCAAGTGCACCGTCGTCCGAGAAGGTCGCTCGCTGACCATCGAGACCGAGAAGATCGTCGTCGGCGACGTCGTCCTCGTCAAGAGCGGCAGCCGCGTCCCCGCCGACATCCGCATGCTGGTGAGTCAGGAGGTTCGGGACCAAAAAGGCTGTGCAAAACTCAAAACTCAGATGTCGAAACTGAAAACACGAAAAAGGCCTCACAACTCAAAAATTTACATTTTCTATGGTATAAAAATAGTTGAAAATTTTCCAAATCGCTTGCCGCTAAACATTTCTCTGCTTTTCTTCCCAAAACCGCTTTCTTTCCGTCGGAAAAAAATTGTTTTTTTTTTTTTGAAATTGACAAATTCGTGATTTTCGTAGTTTTGAGCCAAGATCTGAGTGTCCTGAGTTGTTGGTAAGTCCTGGGTCAAGGAGGCCTAACAGTCCCCCATGAGCTTCTTGAAGTAACCTTCTCCTTGCAGCACACCTCTGACTTGAAGCTTGAAGCTTCGTCGATCACGGGCGAAGCAGAGCCTCTGGACTTCACCGAGGAGCCAGTGGCCGTGCACGTGGACGTCTTCGAGGCGAACAATGTCGCCTTCAACGGCTCCTTCTGCATCGACGGCGAGGGCGTCGGTGTCGCCATCCGCACCGGACAGCGCACGGTGGGTGGTCCTCCCTACAGTAACACCTCAAAAACATTGGAGCGGCTCTCAGAAGAAGGTTAAAAAAATCACTTCCCCCTAAGGGTGTCGAACCCGCGACCCTCCGCGCGGTAGTCAAACGCCCTAATTCGTGCCTTCAGATCATCGGGCAGATCGCGGCTCTCACCACGGAGCAGGCGGGCTCAGGGGAGTCATCTCTGGAGTACGAAATCAACCGCTTCGTCAAGTTCGTCACCGTCTCCGCCATCACGATGGCCTTCGTCGTCTTCTTGCTCGGCTGCATCATGACTCGCTTCCAAGTAGGTCCCCTCCCCCTCCTTCTCCAAGTCCATCCCCCTTAGGACGTCACCGGGATGTTCATCAACGGCTTCCTGGTCATCATCATCGCCAACGTCCCGCAGGGACTCCCTGCTACCGTATCCTCGCAGCTCACCATCATCGCCAGGCGCATGGCCAAGAAGAACGTCTACATGAAGAAGCTGGACGTGGTGGAGGCCTTCGGCGCCGCCACCGTCATCGCCTCCGACAAGACGGGGACCCTCACGGTGAGTCCCCCTTCCCCCCTATATACCCCCCTCCTACTTCAGATGAACAACATGACGGTGACGGACCTGTGGCTCAATGGGCGCTACGTGAGCGGAGTGCCCGAGGTGCGTCAGAAGACGATGCACACGCTCCGGAGCGTCGCCGCGCAGAACACCGTCCGAAGCCGCCTTCTGGCTTCTGACCTCGACGTCTTCGAGCGCCCTCTCCCCGCCCTCCTCACGGCGATGGCCGTGTGCAACAAAGCCACCATCGACTTCGGCGCCGCTACCGTAACCAACGGCGCGGAGCAGCTGTCGGTGGCGACGCGACTCCGCCGCATCGAGGACCTTCTGTGGAAGCCGACGGGCCGCGTGGCGCCTCTGGATGGAGGAGATCCAGAAGGCGGACTCTCCAGGCCCGCCCTGGCCAAGCGCCAGGTCTCCACCAAGGAGAAGCAGTTCAGTGGCTCGCCCTCCGAAGTCGCGCTTCTTCGCTACGTCGACAAGGTCTGCAGCGTGCCTCACCTCCGCCAGAAGTACCGAGTAGGCCCTACCGTAACCCGGCCCCTCTAGTCAGAGCCTTCTTAGATCGTGTATGAAGTCCCTTTCAACTCTCTGCGCAAGTGGCACCTTATGGTCCTTCAGGAGGAGGGAGTCAAGAGCGAAGAAGACGGAGAGACGCCCTTCCTCCTTATGATCAAGGGCGCCCCCGAGGTCGTCATCCAGAAGTGCGCCACCTTGGCCACCGACGACGGAGAGGCCGAGCTCGACGAAGAGACCCTCATGGACTTCCAGGTATGGTAGATCCTCAAGTAGGGACCTTTATAGATCGTTGCAGGACGCGTACGACCACTTCGGAGGCAACGGACGCCGCGTCATCGGTTTCGCCCATCGGACCTTCTTGGCGCCACGCGACACGAAGTTCTCTCTGGAGGAGGGGAACGTGCCCCTCGAGGCGCTCTCCTTCTTGGGAATCGCCGCCATCATGGACCCTCCACGCCCTGACACGGCCCGCGCCATCGCCCAGTGCAAGCAGGCGGGCATCAAGGTCTTCATGGTCACCGGCGACCATCCCACCACCGCCACGGCCATCGCCCGCGAGATCGGCCTCATCGGCGAGGCCGAGAAAGTGGTCCCGCAACGATTGGGCAAGAGTGTCAAGGTGAGCTGGGTTTCGTTTCAAGGTTTTTCTGAAACGTTTCAAGGTTCTTCCGTTTGAAACGTTTCTAATCGCCTAGTAGAGAAATATTTCGGAGACACAGAACACATGTTTTGGTCTCGACGCGGAGAATCTATGTTTAATTTGCTGAGATATTTCTTACAATGTTGTCCGTCTCATCCAAAAAAGATCGCTCCCACGGGGTCTCGAACCTGACCTCTGAGAATGACAGTGGGGACCGCTACCACTCAGCCACACGAACAGAAAAGAGGAAACATTTCATGCTTGGGCTTCAGGTGAACGTGGTGGAGGAGGCGGCCGAGGAGCGCGACTGGGCGACGGTCCACGGGAAGATGCTCCCTGACATGAGCGCGCGGGACTGGGACGAGCTCCTCCTTCACAACTACATCGTCTTCGCACGCACCACTCCCGAGCAGAAGCTGCTCATCGTGGAGCAGTGCCAGCAGCGCGGCGAAGTGGTGGCGGTGACGGGCGACGGCGTCAACGACGCCCCCGCCCTCAAGCGCGCCAACATCGGCGTCGCCATGGGCATCACCGGCTCCGACGTGGCCAAGCAGGCCGCCGACATCATCCTCATGGACGACAACTTCGCCTCCATCGTCAAGGTAGGTCCTTCTTGGCCGAAGAAAAGTCTCCGCCGCCGGGGGGACTCGAACCCGCGTCGATCGTCTCGTAGTCCAACATCGCATCTCCTTCTTCAGGGCATCGAGGAGGGTCGCCTTCTCTTCGACAACCTGCGGAAGACGATCGCCTACACGCTGACGCACTCGATGCCCGAGGTGGTGCCCATCTGCTTGAACTTCCTCTTCGGCCTGCCCATGGCCATCACCGCGCTCCAGATCCTCAGCATCGACCTTGGCACGGAGATCGCGCCGGCCGTCTCGCTCGCCTACGAGAACGCCGAGCGCGACATCATGACCAAACCGCCCCGGAAGCGCTCCACACGCCTCGTCTCCTTCTCGCTCCTCTTCTACTCCTACGTCATCGCCGGCGGCTTTGTCATCACAGGTGGGGACTCATCTTAAGAACTTCCTCATGCCTGGAAACCGACTATCGCACCTCCTTCAGGCCAAAGAAAAAATGTTAACCCAGGACGGATTCGAACCCTCCCCGAGCGTCGTGCCGTTCCAGTGTCTGAATGGAGCATTGAAAGGCGCGACGCTCGGTGAGGGTTCGAATCCACCCTGGATCCGGAGTTTTTTGTTTCCACCTTCCCTCCATCAGCACCATTTTGACCCTTGATCCTCAAAGCCAGAATGTCCAAACACCCTTAAACCTCCTCTCTTCGCAGGCGCCACGCTGGCCTACCTTTTCGTCTACTGGTGGAACGGGATCAGCCTGCTGGACCTGTTCTTCTCCGCGCAGGACTACTTCAGATACCACGCGGCGGGCAACTTCACCTCCAACGGGCTGAGCTTCACGGAGGCGGAGCAGATCGACATCCGCGACCAGGCCGCCTCCTCCTACTACTTGACGTTGGTCATGAGCCAGGCCTACCACGTGTGGATGTGCATGACGCGGCGCACGTCCATCTTCAAGCACGGCATCAACAACATCGTCACCGTCTTCGCCGTGGTCATCGAGGTGCTCCTCGTCATCATCTTCATCTACGTGCCCGGCATCCGCTTCGTCATGGGCTCCAGCCCCCCGCCCTACCAAGTGTGGTTCTTCAGCCTGGGCGTCGGCCTCGCCATGTGGCTCTTCAACGAGCTCAGGAAGTACGGTATCCGCAAGGCGCCCCGGAATAACCTGGTCCGCTTCATCAAGTGGTGACCCTCTCCCCTCCTCCTTCTCGGTCCCTGTAAATTCCCTCCGCTGTTAGGTTGTTGACTCTGGAAAGCTCTAATAAATCATTCTACTCACCTAAGACTGTCCTAAGACTCATGTCCAGCGCCTACTTGTTCCTGGAATGCGGCAAGTTCCTGGCGGACTCCATGGTGCACGGCATCTCCTGAGACCTTCTCAGGCTCCCCCTCGGCTCCTTCAGGAAAAGCACTCGCCTAAGCACATCCACAAACGGCGCCCGTCTTCCTCGGACATCATTAACCTTTACAAGGACGAATAATATGTACAAAACGCGTTAAAAAAGAACCAAAGTGGGGATCAGAAGACCGGGGCATCTCCGTGTCCTCCTTCTCCGCCGGAACGCACGAATCGAGCTTCTCTTCCTGGTGGCACTCAAAGATTGAGGTATTTCTTGATCGCTTCGGTGTTTCCAAGCGCTTCGATTTGCTTCGCCACCACCTTGCACGCGGCGTTCAGAAGGGTCGTGATTTCCAGGAAGTGCGCGGCCTAAGAAGCATAAGGTTAAACCATTTCCAAATCCTAGGGGTTCTATGAGGCAACTTTCTCTTAATCTCTGCTTCAACTGTCCAGAACAGAAGAAGAAGATTCCCCTCTCAGGTTACAGTACCCCGATCTCCCCACTCACCTTGAGCAACTCGGCCAGCTTGCCCGACTCCATGCTCAGGAGCTTCTCCTCGTCGGCCGTCAGCTGCTTGACGATGCGGTCGTTGTTGAGCTCTTCCTCGCTGGAGGGGATCTGCGCGTTGGCGTGCTCCTCGCACCATCGCACGATCGTGGACACGGTTTCCGAGGGGAACCTGTCCAGGGGCACCACCTCGTCCTCCTTGGCGTCGCTGAACAGGTTCTTGAAGAAGACCGACTGTCGCTCGATGAGGCCCCGCTTGATCTCGAAGACCTCGCCCTCCTTCGATTGGAGCTTCACGATCTGATCGGCGTTTCCCGACTGCTTGATGGGCATCGTCCTTGGGCTCTGAAGTCGGCAAGAATAGAGGGACACGATCGGGGAGAGAAGAGGCGATCCACGGATTCATCAAGGAGCTTCAAGGCACGAGATCACGGAAGCGAAGTTTGACCTTGCACAAATATTTCCCACAGGTCTAAATAAAGGAGTTGGACCTAGACTGTCAGAAATATTTCACGCTGCAAAGAATTGATTGACAGAAACGTTTCACGCAAGAAGAGAGCGAGCGTGACTCACAAGCAGGCGCGACTTCACGCGTTCAGCCCGAGAAGCGGACTCCCAATTCGTAAATCCTGAGGCCGAACTCACAAACTACGATCTTGCAAAAAAGTATCCAAAGAGGTGGAAATCCATGGATTTTCGGATTAGTGTCTTTTGGGTTCGGAGCGCCAAGAAAGAAGCCGCCGGAAACGTTTCTTCCTGGCGACCTTCTCCCACGCCGTCGTGGGGAGTCTGTCAGCCGCAGCTGGCGAGCAAGGGGCGCTCGAGGTGACGACGCGAGTGAAACATTCCTCACAGGAGACGGGAACGCGTCTACTAGACGCCAGACCGAGACGGAGACGTGTCTAGTTTGGATTCACGAGTCTGAGTCTGTCTTTCGGGAGTCGTGCAGTCGCTACTGTTGCTCAACAGATGTGTATAAGCCTTGGCTTCCTTCTTCTTGTCCCGTCTCCTCTCAGCCCCCAGACATCAGACGGTCTCGCCGACTCCCAGACGTCTAGCCTGCTCCGGAGCAGTCTCGGCTCCGGGAGAGGAACTCTCGGGAATTACGGCTCGCGCGCGATCGATTGCCGCCGGCCGAGTCTTCGCGCCTTCCTCGGCACCTTCGCCGGTGGCCGCCAAGCCAGTAATCGATGGTCATCCGTTTCAGAAAACTCTTCTCCGTGCGGTCTTCGGATGCTCTTCGGATCCAATTTGGAGGAAGAGTCGCTGTTGCCTTCCTGAAGAACGCGGAGCCATGCGGTTCGACGAAATCAAGACGCCTCGGGTAAGTCCTGCACTTTGCTTCCGGATTCCGGAAATTGCTTTATTCAATTCCCACAGTTTTTGTTTTTAAAATTAGGTTATTGCTGGACTCAATTTTCACATTTTTAAGCGTTTTCTGGTGATGTCATTGGCACTACCGTAGCCCTCTTGCCCAGCGTAGCCAGTTTTCGGATTCCAATTCGCCGTTTTGACTTTTGACCTTTCAGAACTCTTTTTTAGGAATGCTTTGGACACTTTGTCATAGCTAAGGCTATAGTTTGAGAAGCTTGAACCCGCCCTCCTTCCAGCTTCTTCCTGATTTCTCCTGTGATGTCACCGTCGCTACCTTAGTTCCCTGCAGAACGCCTAAGAAGCCCTGTCCCCTCGCGTGACCTCACCCACCGTAGTTGGGAGTCCGGAGAACCCACCACTTTGCTAATGGCGGAAAATTAGTTTTGCCATGGGCGAGTCGTTCGTCTTTGCGCCGCTCGCGTCATGCTTTGGTTGTCCCCAAGGCGTTCTGGTTTTTCGTTTAAAAAAGAGGGCGCTCGGGGCTCGCTCTCTCCTAGTTTTTGTTTGTGCGCGCTAATCCGCTCATGGTTTTGCCGAACAATCCCGAATGACAATTGATTATCCCAGCGCCACTACATCGAGCTAGGTAGAGCGTTCGCCGAGCCTTCTCCCGTTCCCTAGGGCGGCTACATTTGGCCTCTGACGTCCGAGTTCCTTAATTCTATTGGTGCTGTAGCTTTTTCCTAAGCCGTGGTGGAGAGGGAGTTTCGAATTCCGCGTTGTTGGCTTAGGGTGAACTTTCTACTCCTCCTTCCAGAGTAGTGCCCGGCCTGCGGCCTTTTTAATTGATTTTATGTGCATCTGGGGGGCCCATTGAGGGCGCATCCGACTTGTTTTAATAGGTGGATTCAAGTTGAAGACTGGAGATATATAGCATGGAGGTTTTTTTTCGAACTTTGACTGAAATTGAGTCTTTAAGGCTTAAAAAAGCGAAAAAAGTAGACCTTTTGATAGATTTGCACTTCCCTCCCTATCTTGAGCCTACTTTCTCCGTTCCAAATTCGATTTTTCGTGCCAAAAAGTCCGAATTCGGTACTTCAGCTGCTTTCCTTAACTCTCCCAAGCAAACAGCCTCATTCGAAAGGCTGGAGTTTCCGAGTGTTAAGCGCCCTTTCCACTTTTAAACCCACTTCTTTTAGCTCTGTTGACTCTCTCATTGAACGTCAACTCTATTGTTCGCTCAAAGCCTCGAGTACTCCCCAGAAGGCGCCTATTCTCTCGCTTCCTTCCTGTAGGATTAGCTCCTCCCGCCAAGCGATTATCTCCGTTTTTCCCAGCCGTATCCTCCTTCATGCGGGTCCATATACCGACAACGTGTCGATGCTTGTGAATAATTTGTTCCGCGCGGCCACGGCGCTCTGGGGGACGCCGATGACGTTTCGATTTTTCCCAAACCCACGGCCGTCTTCCGTGTGACCTGAACTGGCTTTGCGAGGCTTTCCGTAATCAAATTGCCGGTTCCGCTTTCTTTCCAAACTTCTCCTAATGAAATCCTCGCTTCCGGGTGTTGTTTTCCCTCGGGTCGTCTCGTAGCGCGTCTTACGGACATCCAAACGCCTTCTTGACGGCGACCCCCTTTGAGTTAATTGGAAATTCTGCGCAATTCAGTCTTTATTTGTTTGTTTTTGGAGCGCTGCGGAGCCTACGTCTCCATCGATCTGCGTAACCTCATACACCCGCAGTGCCATACGAGCCCTTTGGGCCTATGTGCGAATTAATTTGCTTCTGGGCGCAGCTTGAGGCCATGTTGCAGATGTGAACATGAGCAGCCTTTGAGAGGATGCCTCACTCACATAACTACTCGTCCTTGATCCTGGACCCCAGTCATCTTGGTGGCGGAGAAGCCGCCGGCTACACGGAGGATATTACGGTAGCCGGCTCGCTTCTGGTGGACCGAGTTTCGCGGTTCTACGAAACGGTCTTCCAGGGGCGCCGCGACTCCAGTGGTCGACTGCTGCTCCCTGTGGTGTGCCACTCGGGAGCCATTTCTTTGCTAGCTCAGGCATGAGAATTTCTTAAACTACTTAAATCTCTCCTATTGTTTACTAGCTTGACCTTCTATATGTCTTCTTTAGGTCAACAAAGTCCAACTGGTGGATCGACTCGGCTCCGACCCGAACATATACGGTACTGTACATGTAACCACGTCGCATGTGATATTCAAGTCGGACGAGAGTGGGAAGGAGATTTGGGTAAGTAGGCGCTTCCCCGACCGGGTTTTATACCGTACTCCTAGATCCCAAATGGGCTGATCGCTTCGGTGGAGAGGAGACCCTTGACGACTGCGGGCTCCCCGTTGACGGTCCGGTGCAAACACTTCCTGACGTTGACGTTTCTGATCTCTCGCGACAAGGACTGCCAAGATCTGCTGGAAACCCTGCAGAGGTGCGGGAGGCCAGGTATGGCAGCTTCTCGGTTGAAGTAGATGATCATGTTCTCCATTCCAGTGAACATCGTGGACGTGTTCGCGTTCCAAAACCGCGAGACCATCGAAGGCGCGCGTGTGGACGTGGAGCGGGAGGCGAACTCCTGGAACCGCCTCGACTGGGACGAAGAGTTTGCGCGCCAAGGCGTCGACTCCAAGTGGAAGTGCACGGAGTTCAACCTGAGCTACAGCTGCTGCGACACGTACCCCGAGAAGCTTTGGGTGCCCAGCGCCGTCACCACGCAGTCCCTCATCGCCTCGTGCCGCTTCCGGAGCCGAGGCCGCCTCCCAGTGCTCACCTACTGGCACCGGACCAACGGCGCCAGCATCTCCAGGTGTGCCCAGCCCCTCACCGGCTTCTCCGCGAGGTGCGTCGAGGACGAAGCGCTCATGGATTACATCGCCAAAACCAATCCCTCCTGCGCGACGCTTTATCTCGTGGACACGCGTCCCAGGGTCAACGCGATGGTGAACAAAGTCCAAGGGAAGGGCTTCGAGGACGTCCGCAACTATTCGAACATGCAATTCCACTTCTTCGACATCGAGAACATCCACGTCATGCGGAACAGCCTCAACAAGCTCCTTGAAGGTAAGCCCCCTTCTTCAAGCCTCAAGTAATGCCTTGTTTCAGTTTGCCAGAAGCCTCGATCGATGAACGACTTTCTGAGAGGCCTGGAGTCCTCGCAGTGGCTCAAGCACATCCGCTCGCTCCTGGAATGCGGCAAGTTCCTGGCGGACTCCGTGGTGCGCGGCATCTCCTGCGTCGTCCACTGCTCCGACGGCTGGGACCGGACTTCCCAAACGGTCTCCATCGCCCAACTCATCCTGGACCCCTTCTACCGCACGATCCGAGGATTCGAGGTCCTGGTGGAGAAGGACTGGCTCGGTTTCGGACACAAGTTCGACGACCGGTGCGGCCATGTGGGCTTGGGCACGGCCACGGACGACTCTTCCAAGGAGATCAGCCCGATCTTCACGCAGTTCCTGGACGTCGTCTTCCAGATGATGCGCCAGAAGCCCCGGGCCTTCGAGTTCAACCAGCGCTTCTTGGTGGAGCTCCACGAGCACGTCTACTCCTGCCAGTACGGTACATTCTTAGGGAACTGCTTGAAGGATCGACACGTGAGTTTCAGTTTCCAAGAGGCTCTATTACCTGTAGAACGAAGTTTAGGACCTGCAACTGTCCCGAAGGACCCAGTCTCTGTGGAACTACTTCGACAGCCGCATGGACGACTTCAAGAACCCGCTCTTCGACCCGGAGGCGCACACCTTCCTCACCAACGTGGACATACACCCCTCGGCCATCGTCTTCTGGACCGCGTTGTATAACCGCTTCGACACTGGAATCCTCACCAAGGAGTGTGTGGACGACGTGGCCCTCACCACACAGGAACACATCGGAGTGCTGGAGCAAACCTTGTCTTCGCTGAAAGTGGTAAGTCTTTTAAATTGGAGCTCATTTTCGCAACAGAGTCCACATCCTCATCAAGATAAGAAGATCCGATATGAGATAAAATGAGGGCAAAGTGCATGTCGCTTTCAGAAAGCTGTCAAAAATGAGTCCCTAAGCATATGCTATATGGATCGCGCATTTCATCTATCCGTCTTTCAGAAACTCTCCGAACTCAAAAGCAGCATGGGTCGCTCCGTGTCGATGGTGGACAGCGGCCACAGCAGCAACAACGAAGTAGCGACCTCGTCGGCCCCACTCTGCGACCCCCTCCTCAACCCCGAACCTTCCAGCGACGTCCCGGACAAAGGTGTGTTGAAGCATCAGGACACCGAGGAAAGCGGGATCTACGACCCCTCCTCCATGGCGATAAGTGTACGGTAGTCACGAGGCCGTCCGACTCAAGTAGCCGCTTTCAGACGGAGACGGAGTCGTCGGCCATCCGGTGGAAGTCGCTGCGGAACGTGGATGAGTGCTCCGCGAGGACGTGCGGCGCCGAGTTCGTCACGAAGTTGGACCGCCGCTTCCACTGCTACCAATGCGGCGAGATCTTCTGTCGCCGTTGCGTGAAGATCGTCGCCGACAGCGGGGAACGCCTCTGCGGCGGCTGCCGCCACGACGAAGTCGAACCCTGAAGAAGGTCCTTGAGATCTCTGCCCCGGAAGCCCATCGCCCCATCTGTGATCATATTGGTTTTGTTTGTTTACCTGTCAGTAATGTAATTAACGGTCATCCCAGGGAGTGGCGGCGGAGGATAAGGAGCTGGCCTGCTTGTGGGGCGGGCCGTCTCGAGAGGTCTGGAGAGAGGCCGAGTGGGCTGGATGAAACGGTTCGAGACGTATTAATGAGACGCGAGACGCATTGTCTAGACTAACTAGGAAGGCTGAGAAGACAGAAATATCTCATGGTTTCTACATCCTGGCTTCTTCCACCAAAGGGGGAGATTCCACCGGACTCTGGACCACATTGGAATGTGATTCCTTTCCCTTATTTCATTCCTAGCCAGCCTCAAAGTGATTTGCATCGATTCTGCAGCCGGGATTAACCGGCGGCGGGCCGCGCGCTCGGTTGTTCCTCGGGGCTTAGGTGTTTAGGCAGGCAAATGCCCTCTTCAAATGCGATTAGTCCCGAGTGGGCTGGCAAGAAGCGAGTCCTCGCGAGTTGTTTTGTCTTCGGACGTCTGAGTGCTGTTTTGCTACTTGGCGGCGCCCTTCGGGCCCTTCTGCAGCGCTCGATGAATTTCTTATTCGCGGCGTCGATCGTTTTCCGGATTACTCGGGCGAAAACAGTCGGCTCAGGCTTAGTGATGTGCACTCTGCGCGAGAGGACACAATTACGGGATTAGCGCTGCTCGCGAAACCTGCTCCCGAGGATGACTCTATTCGCGCAGAATTCGAGCGGCCGACTGGTCGACATGTCCTTCCTGCTCAACCTCCTTGACAAGTGGACGCGTCGCAAGAGGTGAGTGCTGGCTTCGAGGGAATGTCTTCTGGGAAAAGTAGGACCCTTTAGTAGGAAGTAGGAACTAAAAACGACTTTTAGCGGTTCCTTGTCCTTGGAGTGGTTTAGGGCTAGAATCTTAGATCTGAATTGGAACCTGGGAGATCCAGGGATCGGATTCGGTCCCAGCTTCGCACATCTTCTTCTTGGATGCCCTGTTTGAGAGATAGATTCTGAGATAAGGGTCGTAGGAAATGTTTCTGGGCAGAGAGGGCCTTGCAAAGGGCTGCAAACGTCCGGAGACGACCGGCCAGACGGTTGGTGTCTCGCAGACAGAATCTCTGCAAACGAGACCGTAGCCCTTAGACGAGACAGTAGACAGACAGTAGACAGTATAGCCTCTTCAGCTCGATTCCATATGATGTCTCGGGCTATCGTAATCCAACTCTCATTGCAGCACGAAGGATCGGCGCGCGTCCATGGCTCCCGTGGACAACGTCTCCGTGCTCAGCGAAGAGTCCGTGGACAGCGCCGTCTCCTCGGTCGGGAGCCACGCGAGCGGAGGCTCCTCGGCCCTCTCCTGGAACGCCACGACCACGGGCAACCACCGGAAACGACGCATCGACGACTTCCTCCACTCCCTCAGCTTCTACTTCGGCTCGTGGCTCGACGACGCCGACCTGCAGACCCAACTCCTCGCCAACCCTCGTGAGTCCCTTTCCTCCAAATTTTTAAATTCATTGGGAAACAAACCCTCTCGCGCGCTCAACTGGTTACTGTGGGTTACGGTAGCCTTCTTCAGGGGACGCCTTCCTGATCGCGTGGCCGCGCCGGGCCGAGGAGAGATCGCCGACCTACAGGAAGTGGCACCTTGTGTTGCTGCAGAAGGACGAGGTGATGGTGAAGGTGAAGGTGGTCTACTGGCGGAAGACGTTCGTCATCGCGCACGACAAAGCCATCGGCCTGGACGAGTTCATCCGCGCCCAGGGCCTCCGCATGATCCGTCGGCCCTGGAACCTCCGTCCCGAGCAGGTAAGACTCATCCCAAGCGACAAGAGGTGACAAGTAGCTTTCAGATCACCCACCAGCTGCCCATCACGCCCAACCTGGCGTTCCCGCTGGACGCGAACGTCTTCCCACTTGGGAGACTCGCGCAGCGGACGATGAACTTCGACGTGGACAGACGCATCCCCGTGATGACGATGGAGGTGACCGACCTCTCCCCAGAAGAACGGACGGCGCTTCTGGCCGAGGCCGAACGCTTCCAACACTTCGGATCCACGTGAGTCCCCGCGACCAGCGCTAGAAGCTACCGTAACCCGGTTTCAGGAGAATCTGGCGACTGTGGGGCTTCGTGAATCTCTCGGAGAGCGTGACGCTCGTGCTCGAGGACATCTTCTACGGGAGCGTCGCCGAGTACATCCGCTCCTCGCACAGAGGCCACCAGCAGGTGAGTCTTCACCTTTAGCCTTCTCACAACTCTTCTCAGCTGCGCAACTTCGCCGTCCACATGGCCGAGGGATTACGGTACCTCGAGAAGCGGGGCGTGGTGCACCGCCGCCTCAGCCTGGACGTCTGCCTTCTCACCTACCAGTACAACGTGAAGCTGGCGCTCTTTGGCCTGTCCGAGGGCCGCCTCTGCACGGTGGACGACGACTTGGAGGACGTCGACCGTTGTCGTTGGGTGCCGCCGGACTGCCTACCGTACCGCGATGGACCGCACCTCCCCTACGACTCCTCGTCGATGGTGTACACGTTCGGCACGATGCTCTGGTCGATGTTCCATCTGGCGGTGCTCCCGTTCGAAGACGACCCCGCCGAGCGGATCCGCGACCGCGCCTACCGCCTGGAGAACGCGCAACTCCCCGTGGACGAGACGCTGATGCCCGAGGACATGGCGGCGGTGAGCCTCCGCTGCTGGGAGCCGAACCAGTTCGTGCGCGGACGCTTCAAGGAGCTGAAGAAGACGCTCCGCAAGCTGAGAGACCACGCGGAGCAGACGAAGTGAGCGCGAGCGAGAGGCGCCTAGTGTCTAGACGTGGAGAGTCTAGACGTCTCCTCCCTGTCTAGGTCTGCAAATTAGAGACGTCTGCACAGACTGGAGACATTTTATGCGATAAACGGCTTAAGGCACTAAGGGCTTCTTCAGTTGGCGGCGGTGATGCTGGCGACGCTGCGCTTCTGAGGGACGAGCTGCTCGAGCTGCTGCTGCGCGTGTGGTCCCATCTTCAGGCTGACCTTGTGGCGGTAGCCCCACTAAACGGCGAGGATTAGGAGGAGGAGGGCGGGGCCAGGGGGCTTGCCTCCTCGAAGACGGTCAGGTCGTCCTTCTTGGTCACGGCCAAGTAGTTGAGCACCGTGAAGGAGATGAGGAAGATGGTGCCGAAGAAGGTGATGAAGACGATGAAGGGGGCCATGTAGTCATGGAAGGAGAGCTCCTGCTTCAGGTTGACCGACATCGCGAGAGCACCTGCAAAGACGGGCAGTGAAGGAGCGGAGAAGGAGAAGACGTCAAGAGGCGTCGGGAGAGCTCGTCGGCCGCAAAGGGCGCTGATAAGAACTCCTTTATGGCAACTGCCCAGTTTCATTTGCGTACGCACTGATAAGCGCGCCGCGAAGCTGTTAACGGGGCCATTCCACAGTGCACCAACGAGCAACTGACCCTCCCCTTCTTAGAAGTCCGACGGCTAGGGATTCCTCAAAGTACACCTCAGGTCTTTAGACAGCTTAGGGATTCTGTCTCGTCTAGGTCTATGTCTATTCCGCCACTGTCTATCTGACTTTTGTAAAAAGTAGGCGCTCACTTCCGGAGAAGAACAATTAAAAAGCTATTTTGAGTTATCATCTGTTCTGCAGAGTTATCTTCCCAACTCCAAGTAGATACATTCCTTGCTTTGCCACCGTTCCCAATGAGGTGACGTTCCCATTGCGCGTAATTTCAGGTGCAACTTGCTGTATTCAACAAAATCTTAAATAGGTCCAAACACAAACAAAAACAAAGGGAACGGCGACTTAGGGGGTGAGACGCTTCGGGTCACGCGGGAAGAGCGAAGCCAAGCGGATGTTGTGGATTCCGAGGAAGAGCATCGTCACACGCTCCAGGCCTGGAATGGGAATATCTTAGAAGGCAAGGGAGATCTTAGCTACTTACCGATTCCACCACCGGCGTGGGGAGGACATCCGTACTTGAAGGCGTCGACGTAGGCCTGGATCTTCTCGATGTCGATCTGGTGAAGCTTCGCGCGTTCAAGCAGTAGCGTCGCGTCGTGGATGCGCTGAGCTCCCGAGAGGATCTCCTCGCCTACAAGAAGCACATTGAAGAAGGAGAGGTTTAAGGGTCAAGTACCTCGCATGAACATGTCGTAGCTGTTGGAGTAGCGTGGGTCCTCGGGGTCGGGCATCGTGTAGAAGGGACGGACGGCCAGCGGGAACTTGTCCAGGATGAAGAAGTCGGTGTGGTACTTCTCCTTGACCAGTCGGCCCAGCAGCTTCTCGTTGGCGGTGGTCAAGTCGTCCTCGTCGCCCATCTCCGCGCCTACAGCCCTCAGCATGGCGACGGCCTCGGGGAACCTAGAAGTATGGCTAGAGGGGCTCATAAGAAGTAGCTCCTACCTGAGAACCAGCGCCGGCTCCACAAACTCGAAAGGCTCGGCAGGGTACTGTTGTCCGACGGTTTCGATCTCGCTGGCGAAGTCGGCCTTGAGTCCCTTGAAGATGTCGATCATCAGGTTCCCGATGGTCACCAGGACCTCGTGGTAGTCGAGCTTGAACTCCATCTCCAGATCGAGGCCCACGAACTCGGTCATGTGGCGGTGAGTGTTGCTGTCCTCGGCGCGGAACACCGATCCCACGGTGTAGACCTTCTTGAAGCCGGCGGCGATGGCCATCTGCTTGTACAGCTGCGGCGACTGGGCCAGGTAGGCCGACCGGTTGAAGTAGGTGACGGCGAAGACGTTGGCTCCTCCTTCGCTGGCCGCGGAGATCATCTTCGGCGTGTGGATCTGGCGGAATCCTCGCTTCTTCAGAGATCCGGTGAAGAGGTCGCAGATGGCGTCTTGGATCGAGAAGATGGCGTGGTTCGTCGCCGTGCGAAGGTCGAGGACTCTGGAAGCACGAGATAAGCGAAGGAGACGGAGAGGACAAGTACCTGTTGTCAAGCCTGGTGTCGAGGTTCACGGTGGCGCGTTCGTCGTCAGCGGACTGCGGCCTCGAAGCGTCCTCGATCTGGAGCGGAAGCCGCGGCTCCGCCATGGAGACGACGTAGACCTCCACGGGCTTCAGCTCGACGTCCTTCTGGGTGCAGCCGGCGACGCCGCCCTCCACGCGGCTGACGACTCCTCGGATGTCGACGACGGACTCGGCGCTGATCTTCGAGACGAACTTCAGCATCTGCTTGCTGATGGCCTCGCCGACGCAGAGCATGACCTGGACGGTGGCCATGGCGTCGCGCAGCACCACGAAGCAGGCCTTGCCCTTGGACCGCGACTTGTGGACGCGTCCGCGGACCAGGACCTCCTGGCCGTCCAGCGCCTCGTTCAGCTCGGCGACGTCGGTGAAGACGGCCGAGGCTCCGGCTTGGATCCTCGCCTTCTCGAGGAGGAAGTCTCCGTACTTCCCCTCGGAGACGTCCGTCTCCTCCACGTCGGCGGCTCCGTCGGCCTGCCTGGCGCCCTCGTTCGCCATCTTCTTCTGTTCCTTGTCCTGCTTCCGCTTCAGCTTGTTGAGCTCCTTCTTCGAGAGCTTTGGCTCTCCGACGTTTTCTGCGGGTTCGGACATCTGAAGAAGAGTAGACGTTAATTAAGCGGAACTAGAAGCGACACGAGAAGGCATCGCCGGTGACGCGAGATATCCAATGCTCGAGGAAACGACATCAGCACACGAAGAAACTTCTACAGATCTATGAAGTAGAAACGCTAGTTTCAATCAACAGGACGAGTCATTAAACTGATGACGTAATCCTCGTGTTAACCAGCGAAGGAACGCATAAGGAAATCTAGCACATAAAGCGTCAAATTTAGCACAACATGGTCGTCGGCCTCCTCATCAAGAAGATCAAGCTTGCCAGCGAAAGGGATGCTCAGATAAAAGAGTAACCCAACCTTAACAGAGGCGTGCCTCCATGAAGCAGGCAAGCCCGGACATCACCACCCTCAGGCAAAGCACAAGGACTACTCATGATCTGAAACCACGCCTTCCATCGCCACCAGATCCATCTACTTACACAAGTCGTGCAAGATCTGACGCAAAGCGCCCACATTTCCAGTGCATCATTCGCTCCAGGACCTCTTACATTCAAAAGCAGCCCGCACGCACTGCCCCACGTCTCAGTCACCGTCCTTCTTTTGACCACTTGTGTACACTATTGTTGCATGTAGGCCAAAAACATAACAAAAACAACTATTCCACCCTCCAGGTTATTCCCATCCGAGATTTCTTCGGACGACCGGGTCGTCGAGGGCCTTCAACTCCTCCTGCTTCTGCTTCAGAAGGATGTCGGGGATGTATCGGATCTCGTCGTCGGCCTTCTCATGCTCCTTGACGGTCATCTTGACGCCGACGGGAAGATGTGTGTGCAGCAGGGAGACGAAGAGCGGCAGGTGGACGGCGTAGACGTTCTCCAGGCGCACCACGCGGTCGTAGGTGGACAGGACCACTTCGGAGTCCACGACTGTCGAGTTGGGTTTGTAGGTGACGCAGCGCTCCGTCTTCGCCGCCACGGCGTAGCTGAAAGGACCAATGTGAGCAGAGAAGCCAAGAAGGCCAGCATACGTCTTCGTGTCTTTGTTAGACTGTCTGGCAGACAGAGTTTGTCTAGTTGTCTAGCTAGCTGTCTACAAACTCTGTCTAGCGTCTTTGCTAGACTGTCAGACAGACAAACTCTGTCTGGCAGACAGTTGTCTCGTAGACTGTCTCCTTGGACCATGCAAAGACTCAGAAACAACTTCACTTACCTCTCAACGACGTCGAAGGAGAACCGCTTGGCGATCTTGTGGACGTAGGCCTGGAACAGTTCCAGCGGGACGTAGTCGTAGGCCTGCAGGCGGACGTTCAGCTGCGGGAGGGTCGGGTAGATGCGCGGGTCCTTGAACTCCGGCTCGTAGATGTACCGGGGATCCACCTTCCTGGCCTGCTCGCGCAGAGTAGCGAATTGCCGCGAGCTAAGGAGCTGCGCCGTCCGAGTCAAGCTGCGGTTCATCGCTGAAGCACCATGGTTATCGGTGAACTCAATTCCAAAGACGCGAAGTCCGAAGATCCCGAACCTACTTGGCGATATTAACATGACGAAACATAAAGAGACCAGAGAAGGACAGGGGAACTTATCTTTATACATTTTTACATCAGCCCAGTTATTATTTATCACAGAATGGTCAATAGTAGTTGGAATGTCGAGGGTTCGGGTAGAGCGGTCCTGGGGTGGCGTCGGGGTAGGGAACGGACTTCGTCGACGCTCGCCTGTCCATCACCATCTGCTGCTCGTTCACTATCGCCAGGAGCTTCTCGGACTTGATCTTCCTAAACTAGAAGTCAAACAGAGGCTTTAGAAGCTTTGGCTCACCTCTTGTGGGCGAGCGTCCTCTTCTTGACGTACTCCTCCACGAACTTCTCTGGTTCTAGTTTCCCCTGCTGCAGGTCCTCCATGAGCTTCTCGCTCTCGTCTTCGGCCTCCCGCACGGCAGCTTGCAAGCAGGCGCAGGTGGAGTCGATCGAGCGCTTCGAAGAAACCTCATCTGAACACCCGCCCTGTAGAGAAGTCAGAAGAGGGAGGAACTTACCTAGCTGGCTCTTCAGAGCTTCCACTTGGCTCTTGTACTCCAGCGCTTTCCTGTAGTTCTCCATAAGTTCAGCCTTCGCCTCGTTCAGCTTCGGCTCCAGCGCCAGGTTGCATTCGGCGTAGGACTTGTTCTGGGCCAGCACCATGTCCTTCTCGTTCGGCAGTGCGCGGATCTGAAGCACATCATCAGTAGCACTCACAGCGGTTCTGGGGGCTTACCTGTGGCAGTGCCTCGATGATCGCGTCGATCTTCGCCTCGTTCTCGTGGAGGTCCTTCAGCTCGCCGTATGACAGGTTGCGGATCTGGTTCATGGCCGCGTTGACGGCTACTTCCAGCTGCGGCTCGTACTGCATCTTGTGGTTGTGGCGGTCTGCAAGAGGGAGAAGTCAGAGAGGCAAGAAGACGCGCATCGATGACGCCAAACGAGCGAATCAAACGCGTACAGAAGCAGCCTTGAAATAAACAAAGGCTCGGATTGGGTTTCAGCAGAGGACCGATCAAAAAGAAGACTTTAAACTGTCATAACGGCAAAATTTCTGAAGTATGGAAAACATCTGGAATTCAGCTCTGAGGGAGACGAAGTGAGAACGCGAAGATAGAAGAAGAATCCAACAAGGAAGCACGTGAAACGTCGAAGCTCCCAAGCCGACAAAGCACTACCCAGCGCAGAATCGTCAAGAAGAAGCTGAAGAAGGTGGAGGCCCTAGCTCCCCCAGGCGAGTCCGACTCGTCATCGTCTCCATCCGCTTGTCAACTCCGCTCGCTCATCACACTAAATCCACCGTACACACACCTACTCTCAGGGAAATCGTCTCAAGACACCGAAATGGCCTAGAGCGGTGAATGCGGGGGGATACCGTAGGACAAGGTTGGGTTTTGATAGAAAACACCTCTCGGATTCTCTCTGCCCTCTTTGGCAAAACATTTGAAATCCGTGTAAGAGTCCAGGACGGGGTTCCCTCTCGAATGGCCGACGAGTTCCTCAAGGTATGGAGAAGTAGTGATACTGTACTGTGCTCCACAAAGACCAGCTACTTCTGGCAAGAGAATCACTGTATACACAAGGAGTCCTACACGCGTTAAGTATTATACGGTCCTCATTTCTTCTCCTGTTCGCCGTCCTCCTCCGTCAGCTTCACCGACGAGATCAGAATCCGGAGTTCGGTCTTGGCGTCCTCGTAGCCGAAGGGGCGCAGTCTTCCTACCAGGACCTGGAAGAATCGAGGCTGACAGCTCAAGGACCTGAAGGACCTACGTCGAACCAGCCGACGGCGAGGAAGATGTCCACGTTGCGAGGGAGGGCGCCGCAGCTCTCGAAGGACGCCTCGCTCGGGCCCCAGAAGTCGTGGAGGCCCAGAAGTGGGGGCAGCTGGAGCACGGCGTCCCTCTGCGAGCCGACGAACTCGCTGAGGCGGTCGAAGCCCTCCACCTCCCGAAGCTCCTCGATGTTCACTCTGGGAAGGCCCCGCTTCCGCACCACCAGCGACTGTCCCGGGCTGATCCGCACACCGTAATCCGCGGAGTGTCTCCTCAAAAACGGGCCTTTATATGAGCTATCGTGGTGGGAGTTCCAGAAGCTCTGTTCTTCGCGCGTTCTGGAGCCTTTGGACTCGCCTCCTGAGTGCTCACCTGAGTCCTTCGACGGCGACGCGGAGTTCGTCGGCGTTGTCGGCGACGACGACGTAGTCGCGCGAGTCGATCTGCCAGCGCGCCGAGGCCGGCACTCCGCTCTTCGTCATAAGAAGCTCCACGGCCCAGTCGAAGAGGAAGGCGCTGAGCTGAGGAGGGTCCTTCTCCGGAGCGACCGTCTTGAAGAACGACCTGGAACATGATCGTCAAGGACGCCACTTGGGTCTCGGGTGCCCGGAACTTCTGAGAAGCCTCTTATCTGAAGCCAAGGCCGATCTTCTTTGTGATGATTCTGTGGAGGACCCAGAGAACAAGAACCCGGGACCGATCATCACTCGCCTTACGATGGTGACGAAGCCGACGGGGACGCCGAGGTCGCTGAGCCGAGCGATCATCGCCATGTGGTGACCTCCGGGGTTCGTCGTCATCTTGAGCCGAGCGGCGCACACCGCGTTGATCGGCGTCCTTCGCTTCACTCCGTCGTTGGCGTTGATCAAGTACAGTCCTGCAGAACACACGGAGCTAGTAGGGAGGGGCTTAGAATCAACAGTAAGGGTCACATTAGGGATAACCCGAGACGATCAGAACCCTTTATCCATGTGGCCCACAAGAAGACCGCAAAGACGAGTTTTGGAGGAAACATTTCTTAACACATGGCCAATCCTTTGTCCTAGTGACTTCCCTTCTCTCAATGAAATAATGAAATATTTCTAGACATATCGCAGAGTGCGAGGCGAGTACAGTTCTGCAGAACACTAGGCAGAAGTAGTAGGGAGAGACCCCCAATCAGCAGTAAAGCCACATTAGGGATAACCCAAAACGACCAGAACCCTCCTTTCTTGAGGCCCACAAAGTCGAGAGTTTTGGATGTGATTTGCTCAGAGTGGCGATCAATTTAACTGAAACATTTCTTAACAAATGACCAACCCTTTGCCCTACTGACTTCCTGTGCCCCCAATGAAATATTTCCAGACCTATCGTGACATCCTTTCCTCTAGTGACTTCCATGAACTATTTCTAGACCTACCGTAGAGCGCGAGGCGACGAATAAGGACCCTCTCGAGCAGATTGAACCCTAAAAGAAGGAAGTGAGGAAGTCAGATCTGACTTCTGGTATGATTCTGGTAGGATGGACGGTTCTCTTTGGATCTCCTCTCCTATTCCAGTCCCCTAATCCAGAAGAAGACAAAGCCATCATTTGGGAAACCAGGCAAAAGACGATCCTTTTTGGCCCGAATATGAGGGTTCCCTTTTTGGGTCTTCCAGCCCTGGTCACTACCGAAGTTGTGCATGAGGATGCAGTGTTTGAGGTCGGTCCACTCGTCGGGCACCTTCTGGCGCCGCCAGAGCTCCTCGAAGAGCGCGGCCAGGTGCTCGGCGCTGGAGACAAACACCGCCATGGGCGAGTCGGTCTCGCTGGGCACGAAGGCGGCGCGGACGTCGTTCCTGAGCTTCGCGAAGAGAGGCGCGAGCTCCTTGCGGACACAGGGCGCGCCCCAGAAGATGTCCGCCTGGAAGGAGAGGCTGTACTGCGGCACTTGGTACGTCGACCGGTGCACGGAGGCCGAAGGCTGGCACCAGACGGCGCGCAGGAGCCAGGAGGTCAGCGAGGGGCCGGCCGACGAGGCGGGGAACTGTCCTGAAGTAGGAGAAGTGGACTCGGTGAGGGGGCCCACCTGCTTCGCCTCGTAGTAGATGTCGCCGCCCTCCTGCTGCACGATGTTGCAGCCCGCCAGAGACAGCCAGTTCGTGAAGAAGCTGCTCGTGGTCGCCATCCGATCGGAAGAAAGCGGTCGAGTGAGGCGGCGGGAAGGTGTGAGGGACGCAATCTCCACGGCAACGGACGCGATCACCTGTCATACTTGAGCCGGTCGAACACCACCTTCGGACAACAAAGAGCAGTGTTCAGTTTCTCCCACGGAAGTGTTTACCTCATATGTCAGTTCTTATTATCTCGTTTATTCCATAGAAATACCCAATGTAGCAATTCTGATAAGTGGGATGAGCGTTCATATGTACACGATGAGACCGGGAAGAGGGAAGGCGAAGCATGGAAGTGACTAGACGGAATTGTGCAGAAGACAGGAGAGGATTATGCTGAACAGGAGAAGACAGGGAATCAGTCATCATTGTTTGGGATCAGAAGGAGGTGAGTTCTCAGAGTCGAACGACTTCTGGGCGGAGGGAACTTTCCTTAGTTTGAAATTTCTAAGTTTAAGCTCATCAGTTATCGTTCTTCTAAACAAGGAAAACAAATGAGGAAGGTTAGAGAGCGTTAAGACGGGCTAACATCGCATCAGTCGTTAAGGATCCGTTCGCTGGCGATGGCCGAATGTTCTCGTTCGGCGGAGTTCTCCCGATTATCGTTCTCGTTTCACCACACACCTGAAGACTAGGAAGATGCACGTGACATGAACTATTATACCGTACCTGTATAGTGGGCTGTCCTTTCCTCCGCACTTTGTAAGTATCTGGCCGTTGGAAGGTTGGCGTCGTTGGTAGATCTTCTGGTCCCTCAGCTCTCGACTTCGTCCGCTGTAAAGCACTTCTGCCGCGAGCCGTCTTCGGTCCATTTCGAGGAGTGCGTCCACGCAGTAATCCACCGGTGTCAATAATCTTTTCGATTTCGTCAACGACTCCGGTCGATTTCTTGTCCGTTCGAATGATTGGAGTTCCGACAGGAGTACCGACGTTAGTGGCCGAGTTCGTTAGGGTGGCGAATGGCTGTCGAGTCTTCTTCACCCTATTACGATCCTCTCGCTCCCTCTCTACTTCCAACTCCTTGTAACACGCCTAAAAAGCATTATATGGATTTTCTTCTAAAGTGTGCCCACCTCGTATTGATCCCTGAACGCCTTCATATCGCTAAGGAACGCTTCCATCTTGTACTTGGTAGGGTCGAATGAATAAAACTTGCTGATGGACGTCCACTTGGCATTCATCGTCTTATGCATGCTCTGGACGGTTTCGAACTCGCTTTTCGCTTCGGCAAGGAAAGGAGAGAATTTCTCCAGGAAGCGATCATTATCCGACTGCTTGCTGTATGTTTTCAAACAGCTCTCCAGCTGCAAGTAGTGGTTAATGGAAAGAGTACAAAGAAATGTTGACGTACCTTGTTAATGCACCCTTTCAGCTGGTTGATTCCTTGGACAAGAACCTCCTCATTTGCTCGTGCGGCAGCAGGAATGTGTCCGAAATCATCCAAGGCGAATCTTACATGTTTTCCTCCGCTCTTCTTCCGCAGCATTTCGATAAGCTCGTGCAAGAGAGTCTTGCTGTTGTCTTTATCCTTGGTGTCGCGGAGTTTTCCCAAAACGCTCAATTCGAATGCGTATGTGTCCTTGTGCACCTTGGAAGTCTGCGACATCATGTTTCCAACTTGTAGAACCATGTCCAAGAACATAGCGAATCCTTCAGAGTTGCGAATCTCGTCACAGGACTCTGTAATCGCAGCAATTCCCTAAATTAAGTATTCGTCGTTGAACTAGAAGGGTATAGGACTTACCGGTTTCACATCGTAGAGCATCTCGCTAAGGCGCATTTTGAAAATGATCATATCCAAGCGTAAAGGCAGTCCGTCGATTTGTCCAACTGTAGCAATAAATTGTTCAGCTTCCACCATGTCTTCGAACGTCTTCGGATCAGTTTCCTTCAGCTTCCTTATCTGGTCAACCGGCGGAAGCGCATTCCTCAATTGTTGAAGAGCGCTAACGTTGAGAACGCTTTCGTCAATCTCGAGAAGTCCACGATACCACTCTTTGAGAGTCAGTTTGCAAGAAGCTTTAAGGATACTTAGAGCCTTGAGAACCTTTTCGTCCTGGATGACAGTAGCTGTTCTAACTTTCTTCGTGCTCCTGATTGATGCGTTTTCACTGGAATCCGAAGCGTGGACGGTCGGTGCGGTAGCAAATCTCTCTTGGAGCGCCTTCAAATCGGCATCTTCAAGTCGATCCTTCGCAGAAACCCAGAAGGCTTCCTTCTCAACTTTAAATGGGTTGATGATGGCTGCGTTCCAAGCGATCTTCTTCATCGGTCCCTCCACCTTGTACTTCTGCCGCTTCTTCAAATACTCTGGAATTTCAGGTCGGGCGGCGGGTGCAGCAAATCCTGGAGGTGGAGGCGGTCCGGGAGGCCCTCGAGCACCAGGTGGTGGAGGAGGTCCAGGAGGCCCTCGAAAACCTGGCGGCGGAGGAGGCGGTGGAGGTGGCCCTCCTGCTTTTCCTGGTAGTGGCGGGGGAGGCGGAGGTGGAGGAGGTCCGCCTCTTGCAGCTCCTGGCAATGGTGGAGGTGGTGGAGGAGGCGGTGGAGGCGGACCAGCCTTCGAGCCGGGTGGTGGCGGTGGTGGTGGTGGACCTCCTGTGATCTTCGGTAGACCGGAACTTGATGGCGTAGCAAGATTGCAGACGGTTCTCTCGGGCAACGGTTTCGATGGATCGGCAATCTGAAACAGTGGAAACGAACAGTGTGACTTATACGGTAAGAGAAACGTACGTGGTCACGCAACTGCTTTACTTCTTCCATAAGCTTCTGCATCTGCTCAATATATTGAGTTTGCTTCGCAACCGCTTCCTGCTTTTCGGTGGTCGCCTGTTCCAGGCGTTTTCTGAGGTGAGAACCCGTATCGGCTCCTACGGATTCATCAAGTTGGTCGAGAATATCGTTGATGGAGGCTTGGAAGGCGAACTTGTTCTCGAAGTCTGGATCGCAGCCAACATCTCCAAACACGATCTCTGATGTGCACGATTCAACAAGGCGGAAGTACGAGACCCTTTAAAGTAAAGTAGAGTTACTTTAGAAAAGATCTGATAACATACATCGAGTGTCGATCATCACCAATGAGCAAAAGATGTTGAAGGACACTGAGGAGGGACGATTCGCACTCAGTCCCCTCAACTTTCCTTCTGACCATCCCAACACAGTCATCGAGGCTGTCGTATGCTCCTTTCCTACAATAAGACTGTAAGTTTCTAACAATGTGATGAATAACACCTACAAATTCTCGTATCGTCCTACGAAATCCTCGTAATCTGCTTGCCTTTCGGCCTCAAAGCACTTATAAGCTTTGGCCACCTCTTCCGACTCTCCACACATCCGTTCGATGTACGGTATGGCATCGCGCATTCCAGATCGCATAAATTCGCTGCGATAATGCATCCTAATCATCCATTCTGTGTCCATAGACTCGTCCGCCTTGCTTAGAAGGACATTGACGACATTAATGCCACATTTCTAAAAGGAAATGCCAATACAAGCAAAACTACACCGTAGAACTTACCACGACATCCGGCCTTCTATGAGTCAAACACTTCGTGATGCAGGCAAATCGAGGTACTCTTCTCTCTTTGCCTACATCTGTGAGATCTCTCAATATCATCGCATGCCTGGAAGTACATATTTAGAGGAGGACTAAATAAAAAAAAAGAATAAAAGAATAAGAATTAGTTGGACAGCGTAGGAGGAGAGTAAATTATTACCGTGATTCATTCATTCTAAACTTCCGACTTAAACCACAAATGTGCTACCTAACGCTCAGCATAGTTAACTCACCCGCTGATCTCGAAGTATTCCGAATCGTCCGATTCTCCACCGCCAAGGAAGCATATTACTGAGAGCAGCTTTATAATTTGGAAGCAAAGACCATCGTTGAGTTCAGACGGGCTCGTGCATGCGTTGGTCACATAGAGTCCTTGGACCAGCCGATACGAAAGCTTCGAATCGGTCTTGAACGTTGCTTTGATTCCCGGCTGAATGAAGTTATCCTAATACAGTAGTTCGCGTGCTTAACTAACCCAGGCGTTTATGAAGCTCCTCGCACCTT
>KN169523.1:0-11819 GCA_000757755.1 Steinernema glaseri
CCAGGAGGGATGGATTGAGCCATTGCTGCATGTCAAATGCCCCGTCCACCGGCCTTATATATGCTGCAAACGACCGTGCGCTCATTGGACAGACAGAAGACGCACACTTGTCTCATTTTCCACACTGCATGCGTTGTACTTTCAAGTCTCATAAGTCTCATTCCTGCAATGTTCGTTTGCAGACGATAATGTTGACGATAGTTGAGATCCTTAAATACCAATCTTTGTAAAACTGAAATTGTGTGGACTTGAGTTTTTGGAAAGCCGGGCCATTCGTTCCTTCAATCCTTATGTAGTAACGCCAAAACGCCAAAATGTCCTGGCGCGATACGCTTGGTTACCGTCAGAACGCCGGAACCCCTGAGGCGCCGTGAGCTGTTCCAATTTGGGTTTGTAGTTTCTTTATACAGGTCTCAGTGCGTTGGTTTTTCAACCTTATACGTTCTTTTCCTGTTCTACCTTCAAGTTCGCTTCCGTCCCATCGTTGTGCTCTGTTCCCGTTCTGTGGAGTATTTGAATATCTGATTTTCGAAAAATAAGTATGGCGTGTAAACCGTTGTTCTGTACGGCTATGTCCATTCGACGCTCTCAATATCTGTGAACATGTGTTGAGGATGATTAGTTCGATTTGTGCTAAATATATGTTTGTTTGCAGATCGGCAGAGATGGCTGCGCCGCTGGAGCTCTTCGAGAAATACGACGAAATTACTGTGCGGTGTATCGCGGACGGCACGCGCTGGCTACAGATTGCTGCCACGATGACCACCAGTATTTACAACTGCATGCAAGTGAATTGCAATGCCTGCGTCAACATCAGCTCCAGTGGTGGCGCGTTGAGTGGAAGAATAGTAGGCGAACACAACCATTCTGTCGATTCGTCACAAGGGGTATCCAATCATTGGACATTGGATTCCATTGACGAGCCTTTGATCCAATTCGACGAAGAGCCTCGGATCACCTTGAACGAGCAGCCTTTGATCATATTCGACGAGGAGCCCCATATCCCTTTCAACGAGGAGCCGTTGATTCAGTTCGACGAGGAGCCTCAAATCCATTGCAATGTGGAGCCGCAGATACAATTCAATGAGGAGCAGCATATACAATTCAATGAGGAGCAGCATATTCAATCCAATGAGGAGCGGCGTATTCAATCTAATGAGGAGCGGCATATTCCACCCAATGAGGAGCAGCATATACAATTTGGCATTGCTGAGTCTAATCACCGCCCCAGGTCGTCTCGTCACAGTCTTCAATATCTGCCTTCTGCAGCTAACGGCAATGTACAGTTTGTGGGTGTTTGCTGTCTATATCCGTTAATTTTATGTTTTCAGAGCTTTGTCACCATCAACCTGTTTCATCACATGTCCCAACGCAGTGTGGAATATCGTCTAGAATTTCTTCGGGAGAGCGGAGAACAGTTAACTCTCAAACAAGCCGTGGAGAATGTCATTGATCGGAATAATCTTCGCTCGCAGCACATGTCTCTCATCGTTTGGGTCAAGAGGGCGGGCACCAACACCGATGTAAGCTACGATGACATCTTGATTCACGGAGCCACCTACGACATGTTCACTACGGTCGGAGCT
Source organism: Steinernema glaseri (assembly GCA_000757755.1). NCBI lineage: Eukaryota > Metazoa > Nematoda > Chromadorea > Rhabditida > Steinernematidae > Steinernema > Steinernema glaseri. Next base: position 1,587 of record KN169523.1, read on the forward strand.
GCCGCGAATATCATTTGCTTCCCGTCTTTAGAAGATGGTGGTGCTCCTGTGTTCCCGGTCAAATAAAAATTGTTAATAAATTGTTTTCTGCTCTGCGGGTTTTTTATTTTATCTTCTCGTCGTATTCCAAGCTGGTAAGGAGACGGAGTAAGGCGTGAGCTGCCCCAAATGTACACCGAGCTACTGGTCTTATTTTAAGGGATTTGCGGATGATGGTGATTTCCGAGATGTTGGTGGCTGTCGTCAGATGTGGTTCCCGGTATAAAACGTCACCGTTCACTACCGCTCAATATGCCATCACACTTTCATTTATAGCGGTGATGGCGCGTGATCTTCCTGTCACCAGTCCTTTGACTGCCGGAGCCCTTTTACTTTCACCGCGGCCCCTTCCTTCCGGTCTTCCTTTCGGAGGCCGCGGTCCTTCTGTGTGCTGCGAGGGGACGTCCATTATATGGAGCCTGCACTCTAACTCTAAGCTTTGAGAACATTTGTCTCAAAGAGAACATACTATGTTAAGCAGCTGGATTTCTCAATATTACGACAATTCCTAGTTCATTTGGCTTAATTTGTTGAAACGACCCCAAAGTTCGTCGAGGAAAACGTACTGCGGAGAGAACATCCGGTTACCAACAATAGAACCGTCAAATATTTGCGTTCTTTTTCTTCATAATACAACAATCCGCACCACAAGAGGTGTCTCCGCGGAGCGCTGCATTAGCGGATTCGAAATGCGGCGACCCTACGTCAACTTCGCTAATCTGGCCCTCGCTTCCCACACGACCTCTGCCGACGGAGTTAATGCATTTCGAGAAGGTGCGAATCGCGAAGGAGAACCTCGCACCTCCAATGCAAACAAATATGGGAACGAGGTGATTTGTAAATGATATGTTTTTCTAGAGGCATACGGTGGTTTTTCAGTTTCTTAGAGGCATACGGTAGCTTTTTAGTGACAGACTAGACAGATAGGAAGCTCAACAAAGCGAAAGACAAGTAATTGAGGTACGCAATTGATAGATTACGGTTCATTAACTCGAATGCTCGTTTTGGCAAAACAGAATCCAAAAGTCGAGAAAGACGAAAACAAGATTTTAACCCAATTTATAACTTCAATTAGTTTGAGCTTTTGACGGTCTTTGGTAACATGCTCAACAGATTTCTTCAGTGGAACTTCCCTAGTTGACAACATTGTACCGGAAAATGGAAGTTAAAAATCTCAAGACTTTGAATACTCTTAGACGTAAACCTATCATAAATCAGAACCTTTTGGTAAGTGCGCAGGTCAATGGTAGCTCTTAACCAGTTACATTTACATAGAAGTAGACTACTCCTATCTTTATGAAATAATTCCGGTGTAACTATTGTTTTGGTCGTTGTTTCTTACTGTGAACATAGAGGCTCTTCACAGCGACAACCAGTCAGAGATGACCTGTCCTGTCAACACCGGGCTCCCCGCCTTGCCCCCAACCAGTGACATCCACTCTTTCCCTCGCACCTCGGCTCCAAGAAGCCCCCACCACGACCCACTCGGCACAGGGCATAAGTGCTAATTCGCCGTCACCGTTCTGTCAAAAGCGCCTCAGGAAATCGCTCCGCCGTCACACGTCTTCTTGCGTTCCACTCGCGTGCTCACTAAAAGCGGCCAATCGCTGTAGCCGTCGGGGGCGGCGCAGTCCCGCCCTGGGAGACATCTCGCGCACTCCAACCGTAGATGCGGCGCGACAAGTCAATTACGACGATCGGCGCCGGCGTCATTCGCGGTGTCATAAGTTGTCTAATTAGGTGTATATCGTGTGCTTTTGGTGGGTTGAGTGGATACGATTGGGCCGCAGTGCAGATCAGTTTAAACTTTCAATCCCAGGGATTTTTTACATTTTTATACAATAGCCACTATGCGTAGGCGCTTGAAAGCTAGACCGTGGGTTGATGCACCACTTAGGTAGACCCTTAGACCTGCTCTGTAGCAAAAAAAGGGAATATTGAAACATTGAGCTTTAGAGACTTTTTTAATGTATTAAGAACTTTATGTCATTCAGTCCAAGAAATGTTGGTAGTTCTTAGGCATCCACGAAATACAGTCAGCAGCAGTTTTTTTCTACTTCATTTTCTACTTTTTTATCTACCTTTTCTAATTAATGTAATTCCAGGCTGAGGCTTAACCTACCAGGCTTGATTTTTCACTGTTTTAATAGGTGACAGAGAACTGCCCTTCTGACAATAAAAATTTGTGATTACCCTCAACAAAACTTTATCGGAGTAGTTTCTCATAATACCCATCGTCATACTTGTGTCCCGTATTTATCCTTAGAATTAACTGGTCTCAGCGTTCCTAGATAATTCTATTCTGGACGGCTCATGGTAGCCGACAATTAACTCTTTAGGATGTGCGCATCCAGGGGAAAGAGATGCACCTGTTTGGCGCGTCTAATCGGTAGATTTTAGGGTTCTATGGCTTCGGAAGGGCGGTTCACTCATCGAAAGCGAAAGAAAAGTCTTACAAAACTCTGTGTTTTCCTACTTCATTCTGTTTTTACCCATATTAATTTCGCATCTTCTTCCAGTATCATGGCACCCCCGTCGTCCTGAGCGCTCTCACACGCAACTGTATTATCTCAGCGGCACCGCTAATTATCGCCGCCTTTGATCGTTTCCGGTCACTTGGCTGCTCCTTCTGCTCATCGTCATCGCCTTTCCGTTTGCAGACGATCTCTATCACGATGTCGAACTTCTCCATCGACAACCTTCTCGCCCCGGTGAGGATCCCCACGTTCCCGGGACATGCACCACAGTTTGGTCCTTCTATGGCCGCAGCTGCGGCGGCGTCTGCTGCCGCCGCAGCGCAGTTCATGTTTGCCGCAGGACCTCAGGTGACGGCCGATCTTCTGGCTGCCTACCAGTGGCAGTCGACCTCGGATCCACTCAGGGTTCAGTATTTCAGTGAGTTTATTTGAATGACTTTAAAGGTACCGCAGCTGTTTTTGACAAAAAAATGCTCAACTTTCAATTACAAAAACCTGCGCGGTATAGTGAATCCTAAAACACATCCCCTGTCCCGAGATTCACTTCTTAACTCAATAGCATTTCGCGCTTAGCTACCTCAGTCCGGTTACGGTACTCCTTTCTTCGCTGGTTAGACAAACAGCGCCGCTGCTGCTTTTGACGTAACGCATCACATCTGTCGCACCTCTGAGTGCGCCGTATTGGATTACAGCCCTTTCGCCGCCCGGGACCGGGTTATGGTAGATTTTTTGCCACTCATTCCCGCGACCAAATCCGCGCACGCGATCCGCAGAGTCAACAGCGCGGACAGAAGTCAAACATGGCCTCGACAAGCTGTTAATTTCCCCACTCGCACGTGTCTAAACAAACACTTTGCAGTGCCCGGCTTCGGATCACCTGCGATGTGCCTTCCCACTGGCGCAGCTGGCTTCTTCGCGCCGCACCTAATGACGCCGTTTGGGAGCGGGAAGCGAAAGCGCCGCCATCGCACCATTTTCAACGATGACCAGTTGGCCATTCTGGAAAAGACGTTCCAGACGACACAGTACCCCGACATCGCGATGCGCGAGAAGCTCGCGCAGGAGTGTGGACTCAAAGAGGAGCGAGTGGAGGTGAGCACGGGGACAAACATGGTCATCAACGTCAGCTGGCTGACCTGTACGACATCTAACTCTGTCCCTCTTCCTAGGTGTGGTTCAAGAACCGCCGTGCCAAGGAACGCAAGACAACGAAGGACTCGACCTTCTCCAGCGGCGCTTCGCCTCCTGCGCACAGCTCCGACTGTGACGTCTCGGACAGCGAGAGTGCCTCCGGAGACTCACCAGCGAAACGGCGCAAATCCGGCGGAGGCGACTTGTCGCCTGACGAAAATCGACCCAAACACTAGTCTTCCCCCTCAAAGCAATCTCGAAAGCGTTCTAGTTATCTTCTGACACTTCTACGGGCACCTGTGACCAATCCAGCCAGCAGCGCACCACTCGGAATGACAATATTTGTGTTGTGTATTTATAGGATATATTATCGCTGTACATAACTATGTAGATAAATTGAAACCCATGGCATTCAAATAGTTAAGTCCACCCTGTAGATCCTTTTACAAGTCAAGGTTACTGTTTCTATACAAGAGGCTGGGGAACTCACTGAATTTGGTAGGCCTATCCTGATGACTATTTGACAACTCCACTGACTTTTAGGACGTCTCACCCATTCGCTATTCCTACCCTTACGTACAAATATTTTCTCAACGACCGCGTTCGAACCCGGAGTAATCCCTAGTCGTACGACTGGATCATCTGATCAATACGTTGGTCCGAACCGGTTTTGCAGAGATCTACACGTGCATATGGAGTGGATGTATGTTGCCGTGAGTCGCTGTTAATCGACATTTTTTATTTCTAAGAAGGTTTATATTGAGTTAGACGAGCTTAAATGATAATCCACGTGGTAAAAGCATAAAGTTCCTCATTTACCTTTCCTTTATTCAGGAAGATCTTCAAACCAAAAGATCTTCATTTGTTTTCTGTGTAAACATTCCATCTGAACAATATATTTTGATCGTAGTTACCATTATACCGAGCCTGTTACTTGAGAAAGCAATCGAACCGCAAAATGTCATTCCACTCTTCAAGGCAACCGTATATGTCCCCACTACCACCTACAGGTTTCCCTAGCAGGAACCTTCTCTAATCTTCAATCTCTGTTGGCTCAACCGATATACCCCATTTCTTCGGGCTACGGTAGCTTCAGGCGCGTAGCAAATCGCAGCGAAGTGGGTGCGGCGCGGATTATCGCGTTGCCGGGCACCTGTAAACAGAGGGATTAGACGAGCGCGGATTATCGCTCCACGCGCTCTGTTGACAGTCGAGCGCGGCGGCCGCGGTCGTCGATCGATGCCTAATGAACCGTACATGATACGGTAGTGGCGTTGGAGAAGCGACGCGACAATCTGTTTGAAACTAATGTGATTAGCGCGCGGAAAGGGGCGAAGAAAACGATAAATAATTGGCCATTCCAGTTCTCCCGTGTTAGAGCTGCGCTGCTGAGCGCTTCGCGTGTGTGGTGGAAGCGTGCACTCTCAGTGAGCGAAAACAAATGAAGACGATTACGCAACGAATGATTGGATTGTGCGGGGTACGGTATCGTCCGTGACGGGGAAACGCAGACTCGAAGTGCTTATTGTAATTGCTAGTTTTAATGGGAAATGTTGGTAAGTTCGCATAAACACCACATGGACATCATTCCGAGACCCTTAGCCGCCGAGAACCCTTCTGTGACTCCTGTGATCCGTTGCTCCTTGTTTCTTCAGATTGTGCTCGGTAGAATCACGGTGCTTTTGTGCAGAGTAACTAGTTCAGCTAGGAACCAAAATCTACAGTAATCTTGCGAAGTTGTTTATGAACGTATTTGGTGATCTTATCGCCTTCTTAATTTCTTCCGCTCTCAAAACTTGTGCGCCCTTGACTTCAGCGAAATCTCCGCAAATATGTTCATCCGATAGGCAGTTTAGAGGCGCAATTAGATCCGTCAGAGCATTGTCGTGGGGGAAATCTGGAAAACAGAATTTACTTACAACAAAGAAAATGTGAAGGAAGATTGTGCACTCTTTCATTATATTTCGGTCGCTAAATTCAAACAATATCTACACAATCATAATATTAATGGTTGACGCGGCGACATAATGAGGGAAGAATCCAATGGGAGCGGCCAAGGGAAGGATTAGAAAGGAGACTCTTTAAGCTCGTAGATGTCGAGTGAAAAACACAGTCTTACAGTAAGCAATATCTAGTCACACCCAGAGGATATTAACTGTATGAGATTGGAAAATCGAGATACGATGTCCCCAAAATTAACGTATTGGTCCACGACTGTGGCACGGACTTAGCCTTACAGCTTATCCCATGTTAATTCCGTCCAGTGGCCGCCTCTGCCTTCAGCAAATCTTTCGTTTTTGCGTCACTTAACACACTCTCTGAATTAAGAAGCGCTAATTCCCGTCAGCGCAAAGCCCCGCATCCAAATCTGTTGAAATTAGCGAAAGCTGCTTCCCATGCAAATCCCATCCTGAAGTGGCCCGTCAAGCATAGTGGCGGCGTCTTTCTCTCAACGTCACTGTTGTCATCTTTCCGGTGCCAATGAGAGTGCCTAAGCAAACAGAGCAGGGTCTTGGGAGCGCCGGACAACTCGCGAGAATGCCCGCGGGCAACGGCCACTGATGGGATCAGAGGGGATTTACGTCCGGAATCGGTGGTATTACTGCGAGCTGAAGGACCGTCGTAGGGTGCTGATTCGACCGCCGCCAGTCGATAAAACTAATTTGGCGACTGATTAGTCACGCGTGAAAAGGACGAGCGAAACAACTTTTTATCGACGTCACTGCGGTTGGTTGCACACGGAGGGGATGGAGCGGAAGCGTTGGAGCTCCAGAAGGTGGCCTCAGCTCAGGTCCTACCAGTCCCGACGTTCTTTACGGAATTTGCCGAATTCGTCCCCAGGAAAGCTTAATCACGGAACTTGCTTCAGGAAGTGGCAGTGTTCATAACGGCGACAGGAAACGAATCTCTACCTTTGTACTGTATGCACTAGGCCCCTCTTAAATGATGGTCGTAGTTCCTAAGTGTTTCGAGTACTGAATATGTAAAAACAAGTCTTGTAAGAACGGTCTAATCTTTTGTCGGTTAACACATACAAATTTTCCCTTTTCATTATCCATATATACAAATGTGGACCAATAAACTGATGAATTGCTGAGCTCCACTGCAATATGGTACCACTGGTGCTCTTGGCCAAAGAAGGGGCTTTTGGCCCTGGCCGTTGTTCTTTCTTTTTTTTCCAACCCAGTAAGGTACGAAGTCTTGTGCAGTCCATGGATTCGAAAGGGCCAAGATGCCTATGGAACTCCCCACAACGATCATGGACTGTTGGAGCGGCTATGTATAGAAATTCAAGGAACTGCGAAAAGGTATCAGTGAGAATCACCATCCTTCTTGTTGCTGGCAGGAATGATGGTGTGCAGTTGTTGAGTGCCAAAGGAGCCACCGGCAGGCTATTGGTTGTCCTCTGACGTTGTGTGGTTACAGTAGACCTTCTCTAACCACAATAGATTGGGTGCGTGTGGGAACTGGCATGTGCCCACATCCTCCGTTCGTTTTTGTATGTTCGCATGTTCAAGTGGGGCCGACACGCGAGAGTCAGTTGGGAAGTTGCGCTAATGCACGAAAACAATAGATTAGTACATTAAGCAAGACATCCTCTTCTCGGGTTGTTTGTCCAACTGACGCCCGTCGCGACAATACGCGCGCGACGACACAAGGGGCCATTAGGTGGGCACACTCGACACGAGAGGCCACGGCAGCCTCTTAGCACGCGTAAAACACAACTTTCGGGCTTCCGATCGGGATTTGGACAGGTCGTGCAGGGGACAATACGTTCACAAAAAAGGGATCGTCGCCACGAAAGGGTGTATTGTTGGTGTTGTATGCGGTCAGCGGAGGCGCCTTTCATGAGGTGGACTCAGGGAAGGGCCCCCAAAGGAGTCCGAAAAAGGTGTATCTTGCAAAAAAACCATTTTATTTACGTTTAAGTACCCTTCAAAGGACTGGATTTGTCATGACAATCCACGGTCGATAATCCTTTGTTGGCACATATTAAGCAGCAACGACGGAGTAGGGAAAGTAAGGCTCTCCCAGAAGATTGTCGCTGGTAACCATTGTCACTCACCCCACTAGCCCAATACGTGTTTACTCAATTGCTCATCTCAGCCCTCAACAATTGTAAGCCAGGGATTGGACAAAGAGAGTCGGAACCTTGAGAGAAGGGCCGTCAAGTTCCATCCACCAAGCGGATCTGAAGCTGCAAGATATGTTATGTGAGGCACCAAATCGTCCTGTAAAGACTTTAAGGTAAACGACTTTAAGATTCCACCTTTCATGTCCAGAAGCTGACTGTGTGATTGTAGTGTGCTAGAGTGGCAAGTTAAAAGGTCACAACTACTGTAGAATCTAGCAAGGACATTCTCTCAAGTGCATCTCTCAGATCAACGCACCTTAAATAGTGCATCTTAAAATCCCAAAACTGTTTAAGTATGTTCTATGCGTCGCTTTGTTAATTTTTAATGTTTTTTTTTCTACTATACTGCACACCTCTGTGCTATCTGTAATTCTCTTGTACCAACTGTATATCATCAGCTTACTTTGTTAGTCAAATCGCGTAACTGATCGCCTTAATCCATTTACTTGTCCAATTAGGTCAATTGGCTTAGAGTTTGCTGATCCACCAAATATTTGTCACACGCCTTCTCGGCTACTGTGTCGTCGCTTCCTTTCAACGACCGAGCCGCGCAATGGCGCCTCGCAGCGTGGTGCAGTCCAAACATAAACTCGAAAAGCCTCCGTTGCGCAACGGCTACCGTATTCCGTCATCTCTTCCGGGCACCGGCGAGTGCGTCGTGTCACTCATCGTGTTGTTCCGACGAGGGTTTTGCGTTCAAATACGCATCGACTAATGGCTGAACGGGGTGTCGCGAGCTCGGGTTTCCACCTGGGCGCGCGAGCGGTGAAAGCCGATCGCCTCATTATGAATGTGTGATACGCATCTGTCAACAGCGCGCGTTCGCACGCGACTCGTCCGCTTCCGCTTTCTGCCTACGGTACACGTCGTGCGGAGAAGCGACGCCAACAGCATGGAAACGGGGTTTAAGGGCTTTCATGACGGTAAGACTCAGCAAATTCTTGAATAGGAATCGGGAGATCGATTTTGAGCTACTTTCCTGAAGAAATTATAGGCGGAAATTGGCGTAAGTTCTAGATGTGTTAGGGAAGAGAATGATTTTTTGATAAAAGGACTATAACTGCCGTTGGACCATGGGTTCACACGTGGTTTCTGTGGTGAGGCTACTACATGTAGTGGATGTTCCTGATTCCTGATAGCTTAGAATCCGAACGCGCCCATTGAACGCGAAGACAAGAGAATGGCCACCGTCATGGAGTTCAACGTTACGTGTTGTGACTGCACTTCTTAGGAATGGCAAGGTTTATATTTGAAGAGCGTTACACTGTAAAGTGCCGTTGCGCGGTTTGGTCACCGAAAGAACGCAATGACATAGTAGCCACCAGGGCGGGCGTAAAAATATTTGTAGGATCAGGGAGAGCTTATACCGATAATTGGATAAGCATGACGATGGACAGTTGTGGGAACATGAGACAAGATAAGATCTATGTTCTCCCTGAGTCGATCAGCAGCATTTGACGTCTTCAGGCTAATTTCTTCAGACCTCTAATGGTCATAACTCTCTTCCTCAAATCTTTTCTTACCGTCCACCAGGCTGTCAGAATGTATTCGAACACTTTTCAAATGACTCAGGAGTAGTGTTTCCGAATTACAGCTTGTGGTCATTAAGCTTTCATTATCGGAACGACGTGTGCATAATTTCAGATTCTAAGCCCAAATAGGCTGAAAATGAAATCCTTACCCCGAAAGGATCTGCCTCTTCTTTCGGCCGAAAGCTAATTGCAACCCCGACATTTAGCCACGTTTATCCGTCTAATTAGTCCCATACGGCAGAGCGGCCGATCCAGGTGAGATTAGCGCAGGCGCTAATTACGCCCGATCACTTGCAGTGAGGCTGCTTTCGTCCACTCTGTAGATCTAAGAGCGCGCGACCCCACCGTGCACGGTAGACTGCACACATTAGGACGAACTGCCCGACGGCACGGTGAGAAGAGAGATGCGATTGCGATAATCCCATTACGGAGGGCGAGCGGGAGGCCGACGGCGAACTGGTTAATCGCCTACGCAGAACGGTTAATTAATGGGGATTCTGAGTGCAGGGAACGGCAATGGCAAAAAAGGGCTACCTGTTATGATGACTTTCTTCACCTTTAGAGCACAGAGAATGGTTCATATCTCGAAGTGGTGGCTGTATCACGAAGCAGCTCTACAAGATCCCAGTCCGATTGAGATAAAAAAATTTCGTACCTCCACTCTGAGCTGGGATCAGGCTCACTGAGATCGTCGCATAACATATTATTAATTACGAACTGGTGGTCGTGTAAAAGCTGCGATTTAGGAAAAAAGAAGTCGATTTAGGAAGCCTTTTTTCTAGTAACCATTGATATAATCATTTCCGTATCCGCCGTATGATGGGAGAGCATATCCGTAAGGAGCCTTAAGTTGCCCGTAACCATATCCGCCATAATGCTTAACCGCTCCGTAGCCGTATCCTCCGAAGGGACTACCGTA